>VZRM01004262.1:449082-542071 GCA_013397955.1 Grantiella picta
GGAGCCGAGCCGTGCCCTGGAGCAACAGCGGGACCGGCACCGGGCCTGGGCCCGGCTCGGAGCGCCGGGAATGGGCAGCCTCCGGTCCCTCTGCCGAGCCCCGGGCTGCCGCGAAAGCACCAGGGCATGGGCTGTGCTTGCGGTAGGAAGAAGGGACAGGACAGACTGTCCCAGCCTGGAGTCTGGAGTACTTGTCCTGAGTCTGGGCTCCTCTGTACAAGAAGGACAAGGAGCTGCTGGAGAGGGTCCAGTGTACGGCCGCAAAGATGATGAAGGGTCTGGAGCATCTCTCTTACGGGGAGAGGCTGCAGGAGCTGGGACTGTTTAGTCTGGAGAAGGGAATACTGAGAGGACATCACATTAATGCATATAAATATTTCACGGGTGGGTGCCAACAGGATGGTGCCAGACTCTTCGATGGTGCCCAGTGGCAGGATGAGGAGCAATGGCCATAAACTAAAACACAGTAAGTTTCTCATCAACTTGAGGAAGAACTTCTTCACATTGAGGATAGTAGAGCACTGGAACAGGCTGCCCAGGGAGGTAATGGAGTCTACGTCTGTAAACTCATCAAAAACCCAGGTGGATGTGCTCCTATGGCACCTGCTCTAGGTTACCCTGCCTTAGCGGGGGGGTTGTACTAGATGATCTCCAGAGGTTCATTCCAACCCTAGTGATTTTGTGAACCTGACATAGCTCTTGTCTGGTCAGTGTGCTGCCTGTGTCTTGGCAGGGGAGAGCTGGGGCCAGGCTGCAGCCAAAGCCTGGCACCATTTGCTGTGTCCACACTCAGGGTGCAATGAGGGATCAGGGTTCACTCTTCCCGCCACACAGGATGCCAGGTGGTGTGTCTGCCTGCCTTCTCTGGTTGTTGGTGAAAGACATGCACTCTTTTTTGGCAAAGGTTAGACCCAGGCCTGGTCTCCATTAGATATCTGTTGTGCTCACAGTGGGTGCTACTCACCCACACTGGCGAAATTGCATTGCCCATTAGTAGTTTGCCACTTTGCCACTCATGGAAGAGACATGTGAGCTACCTGTGCTGTGAATCATCTCCCAGGCAAGAACTGGGAACAGAAGCTTTTAAAGTCGCATAACTGTGGTGAGCTCTGTGCTCTGCAAGGCCCAAGTATTCCACAAACCTCATGTGCGAGGGAGTGCTCTGAGAAGAAAGACTGTGGGGCTGAAGATGAGCTGGCACTAACAAGCCTTCATTGCTCACTCCATGCAGCAGTATGTGTTTGCATCATGCTCTGTTGCTATCAAGGCTTTCTCCTGCTCTTTGCTGTCCTGAGTGTCCCTGGTTGCCCTTGTCCTGGTTAACAAAGAGAGGATTGTACATAGTGGAGATGGCTTGAGGTACGGAGTTGATGAACAGCTGAATGAAGCTCATGTCTGGGCCATAGCGTGTTTTCAGCAATGGATTTGTACTCAGGGGTGAGCAGTGAAGAAGCGAAGTCCACAGCAAATTTTAAAGGATGGAAATCGTATGGTGTGTTTACCTTGCAGATCTGGTTTTTTTGTGCCATATGATAGTGCAAGTTGCCCTTTTCCTTAAAGGAAAGATCTCAGTTTTTGATGGGCTTGTCCTTAGATCCTATAAAATCCGAAAACATCTAAAACCTTGTGGTGTATACACTTTTGTGAGCACCAAAAGCAGCAGCAGTTTCCAGCAAGAAATGGTCAGGAGCTGTTACTTTTACAGATCTGCTGTGACCACAACAGTGGTGTTTACGCCACACCCATAGGTAAAAAGGACGCCCCGCCCCGTTAGCTTCTTCCCTGCCAAGATAAGCAGCCTTGCCATGTCCTCGGGGCTGCTGTAATGTGATATGGCAGTGCACGGGACTTAATCCATGGACTTTGTAAAGAACCCACTTGCAGCAAAGTAGAAGGTGTTACAGATTAATATTATTGATTCATGATTTCAGGTAGACAGTGTCAGAATACATTATTACTGCAAGTTGCATATTTCTAAGAATATGCCTGGAGTATGATAAGCTAGTTGTTGTCTCATTTGCTCACCATGCTTTTCCTCCTAATTTTTTGCTCTGGTTTGACCTGGCAGGCAGCTAAAAGCCACACAACTGCTTGCTTGTTCCCTACTTCCCAGTGGGATGGGGGAGAGAGTTGGGGGGGAAAAAAAGGTAAAATTTGTGGGTTGAGATGAAGACTGTTTACTAAAACAGAAAAGGAATGGATGATAATAATAATAATAATAATGATAATAAATCAGAATATATAAAACAAGTGATGCACAATACAGTTGCTGCCAATCAATGTCCAGCTAGTTCCTGAGCAGCAGCCCCCAGCCAGCTTTCTCCCAAGTTTATATAATGAGCATACCACCACACAGTATGGAATATCCTCTTTGGCCAGTTTCGATCATCCTGGCTGTACTTCCTGTGGCCCCCCAGCCTACTTGCAGGCAGGTTGGTGTGAGAAGCTGAAAACTTCTTGACTTGGTGTAAGCCTTGCTTGCCAACAGCTAAGACATCAGTATGTTATTAACGTCACTTTCATCCTAAATCCAAAACACAGCATTGTACCAGCTGCTAGGAAGAGAACTAACTCTAATTTGACTTACCAGACAAAACCATATGGTCACATGTCCATGTAGATTGTGATGGAAAATTCAACTTTTTTGTTTTATGTCTCTCCTGGTAAGTATATACTACATGTCATCTGGTAGTGCCAGATTTTCTTCTGCCACCCAATAGAACTTGTGTGGTACCTGTGAAGAATATCATTCATGTCTTAATGTCACTGAGGGTCACCACTGGCAGCCTTCAGAATAACACAGGAGCACCTCCAGTGTCCTGAAGTAAATGTCACAGTGCTTGTACACCCAGATGTATAGGCCTGGTTTTAACAGCAGGGAGAGGGAATTTAGTAGACTGTAAGTAATTTCATGTCTGCCCTTCTGCCCTATTACTCAAGCAGACAGTCTGAGCGTGGGAGAGTGATTTGTACTGGAGGAAAATCAATATGCAGAAAGGCAAGATGTTAGGTTTTGAGTCAAAAAGGTGGTTTTTAACAAGTGTACTATTTTCTTCCACTTGGTTGACAAAAAGTAGAACCTCTGTTGGTTTATAATATGTTGGATTACAGTCTCAACTAAATGGATTTAAGGGCTGTTTCTAAATATCATTAATGATTTAAATGATGACATTATGTTGTGAGTGGTTTGGGTATAGAAAACAAAAGAATTTATAAACTTGTGAAAGCCATTAAAATACATCTGGTTACAAATGAAGATAATCTGAATTTTAAAATTTCTTGTTTGTTTAATGTGAGTGAAGCTCAGTGGTTTTAACACATGGGAATCTAGTGGAAGGAAGTTCTCTCCAGAAGGACAGTGAAGGGCTGGAGCAGATCTTCCTTGAGAGAGCTTGTCATCTCCATTTTTGAAGGTTTTCATAATAGGTTTAGCCAAAGAGCACCGTGGCTGACCTTACCATGTAGGCCTGCTTCAAGTGTGACATTGACCTGGATAAGCTCCAGAGATTCTAACTGACCAACTTACTATGATTTTCAGATCCCTAGCCTTCCTTGCCCTGTAAAGATACTAACAATGGGTAGTAAGTTCAGGGTAGCATCATATGACATGCTTCCAGCTCATCTGCTTTCTATTTCCTTAATTTCTCATAGTTATGAGCAATGTCAGAAGCTTTGAGCCTCTCTGTTGGAATTTTTATGCAAATAATTTTTAAATTTTTTTAAGGTCTTTCTTGATTTATTGCAAATTTATTTCAGTTGTCCATTATTTTCTCTGTTAATTGGTGGAAGTTGCATTTTTATTTATCGATACTTTTTCTTCTTGTCTCTCTAAATTGCATTTTAATGGAATTTGATTTTTCTTCTGGAATGTGCAATATTATTTGATTAATAAAACTACCCAGAATATAGAAGAATCAGGGAAGAAAATTAGTCAAAACAGGTTTTGCATTTGAAACAAGTTAATTATGTGCATGCAGTTTCATGTGAGACATCCTTCAAGGTTTTAGAACTAGTAAATCTGATTTTTGTAAATGTCTGCTAATGGAGGAACAAAACTGAGCAAAATAATTTGCATTGTTTTTTCAGTGCCCGTTGCTTTTCCTGCTCTGACACAGTTGTTGATCTGATTTTCGGGAGTCATGGAACGCAGAACCATAGAACAGTCTCAAGATTGCTATGCCTTGTTCTTGTTGGGGGCTTCAGTTTACCAGGGAATGTAATATCACAGAAAGGAAGCAGTGTAGGAGGTTCCTGGGGTGTGTGGAAGATAAATTCCTAATGCAGCTGGTGAGGAAAGCAAATAGAGAAAGTGTCCTGCTGAGCCTGTTTTCAAGAGAAAAGGACTGTTGTGTGATGAGAAGGTTGGAGGACATCTTGGGCACAACGATCCTTAAATGATAGAGTTATCAATTCTTAGAGACGTAAGGAGGGGGATCAGCAGAACTGCCACCTTGAACTTCCAGAGGGCAGATTTGGACCTGTTTAGGGGACCTGTTGAGAGAGTCACTTGGGAGGCAGTCCTGAAGGACAAAGGTGTCCAGGAAGGCTGCAGCCTGGCTTAACAGAGAGCTTTGGAGGGAACTCAAGAGGGGAAAAAAATAAGTAAATAAAGCAGCAGAGTTTTTGACATTTTGAGGAAAGGGCAGACAACTCAGGAGAACTACAAGAATGTCATGAGGTTACGCAGAGAGAAAATTAGAAGAGCCAAAGCCCAGCTGGAACTTTTTCTGGCTACTGTCATAAAAGAAAATAGAATGTGTTCCTATAGATACATCAGCAACAAAAGAAGGGCTAATGAGAATCTCCATCCTTGAATGGTTGCTGAGGTAAACTTAGTGACAGAGGATGAGGGAAAGGCCAAGGTACTTAGTCCCTCTTCACCTCACTGTTAATAGTAAGACTTCTCTGGAACCCAGTTCCAGAATAGTAACTTCTCTGGGTACTCAGTTACTTCATGAGAGCCACCTGGATTTTTGCACAAGTGTAGGTTAAGTTGACCTGGACTTGCATAATGATCTGTTCTTCAAGGGGGCATAAAGCTGTTAAGATTCTGCTAACGACTCTTTCAACAGCATAATCAACACAAAGTAAAATTTTTTCAAAAACACTCTTTTATAAAGACGAGTTTCTTTCTCTTCCTCCCAACATATCTTATTTGGTCACTTTAATGGAAAAATCTTACTTTGTTTTTAGTCCCTGGTCTGTAGAATCCTGTCAGTGCTTCTTTTTGCACTTTAATCTCTTAGGTATTTTAACAGCCGCATCAAAATTTTACATGTGACAGTTATCCAAGATGAATAAGCCTTTTTCTCACTGGATATCCTAATGAAGTTTGTGACTGACAATCTGCCAGCAGATTGTTTATGCTTGTGTGTTAGGAAGGGAAAGAAAGTCTAAATGGCGATCAAACAAAAAAAAATAAATACAATTATGAGAAAAAGAGGCATATGTCATAGAAAGTACTGTTTTCTGTCCAAAGTGGTAGTTTGTAGCTGAGATAAGAAATGCAGGAAAAAAATGAAATTGTCAGTTCTGTCCAGCAGAGATGTCTGACTTCTTTGTAGGAGTAAGGTGGCAGAATTACAGCTTTAGTGTCTTTTTCCTTGTCTGTGCAAAGAAGGCAGTTAACTTATTTTTCCTTCTCTCTGTGTAGTTGCTGTCTGTGTTCTGAGTGATAATAAACTTTGGAATTTTTTGAATTAATTTCCCGTTTGCTGAATATGGTGGTGTTCTGTAATCTATTTGAAAAGTATAAAAAATTCAGGGCTGCAAGTAGCTGTGGTATTTCAGAGTCCAGGGTGCATGGTGGTTTCCATCCTGTGCTGTTACAGACACTTGTTTTGGCCTGGAGCTGCATGACCCAGAGTCATGGGCAAACAGGCCCTGCACATTTTCAGATCTTTTTGTAGAGAAGTCACACAGACTTGTGGTTGGCCTTACTAAGACCTCTTTCTTCCGGGAGTTAAATTTTGGCTATTATTTCAGTGACCACATACCATTTTACCATTATGATGTTTTCGGCTCTTTTATGTATATTGCCTTACTCTGTCAGGCTCATGTATGCTTGAATGGAGATGTCAGTATTTCAGGAGCTCTGGATGCTGCTCAATCTTCTGATTAGGATGGGAACTGTGTAAAGGACTGAGATAGTGATACTCTGAATTATAGTAAAGCATGGAAATGTATGCACTTTTGGGGAAAATCTAGAGGTATAAGAACATGGTTTTGGATTGGGGTCTGCCAGTATTGAAGTATTTCCATTTGACTTCAGTACTGTATCTGTGTAAAGTATTTTTGAAAGACAACTAAATCATCGTATTTAAAAAATGTCAAAACGTAGCTGTTAGATACCCTGAGAACATATTTCTCTGAAATTTTAAACCTAATGGAAACAGTTTTGCCAAATATTTGATTTCTTAATAGTAACATTGCCCAACTGAAAATCATTTCATCAAAATTTTGTTGATGATATTCGTTAGGAATTGTTATCTTGGGTTTAAAGGCTCAACAGTGATTGTCATTTTCAAAATACATTCACTTCACCCTTGTAAAGTTACACTCTTCCTAAACAAATAATGAGACCTATGCATCAGGTTTGATGTAATTTTCTTGATTTCCTTTTTTTTTTTTTTGTAGAGGAGAATTTTGAATCGAAATAAGTTGGAGGGAGAGTTTGGAGCAGATACATGTCATAGAGAGTTCTGGAAAAACTGAAGTTTAATATTTAGAAGACAAATGGATGAGAGCTTCCTCAAAAGACTGATCAGCTGTTTTAGTTACTTTATTTTAGTAAAGGCACCCAAAATGAGTAAATCTGCTGTGGCTGTTTGTTATTCTTTGTATAGCAGAGAAGAACAGGATCATATTTCTTTTTATGTAAGATTTAATTACCAGTAGTGTTTGTTTGAGAACTAATGAGTGTAATAGAAAAAATACTGCCTCTGGCAGTGACTCATGCCCATAGACATATGCTTGTGATTTCTGGTAAATGAAAAACACTTTGTAATGTAGCTATAGTATTAAAATGTATTAAAATGCTCTCCCAGCTAACCTCCTCCTTTCCATACTCTTGGATGTGGCTTTACCACTTAGCTCCTCTGTATTCATCTGAGTGCTGCCCCTGGTGAAAAGATGCTGACCTCCTAACATCCGGATGATTCAAGATACAGCAGACACAGGGTATTATCCTTTCAAGTATTCTTTAGATGATAATGGTCAGCATTCTGGATTAAAAAAAAAAAAAAACCAAGTAATTTTGTAAAAAAAAAAAACCCAAACTACAGACTATCACGCAATGTTTAGAACCACTTGCCACAGCAACAGATGGCAAGGATGCTCTCTGAACGATCTCTTCAATAAAGCTCTTCCCATGGGTTTTTGGGTTTGCTGACCAAAAAAGTACAGACCTAGATTATCCACGAGTATCTGTTTTTCAAAAAAAAGTGGGCATGTAAGGAAACTTTCTTGGTTGTTTTCTTGCATGTGTGAATGCTTGAGCTGCTGTTCCATGACTATTTTGCACAGAACTCAGTACTGAAGTGTCCTTAGTGAGGAATATTCTTTGGGGGGATTCTTCTTGATACAGTTTTTTCTCAAGAATGAAGATGCAACAAATCATCCCGACAGTATTCTGGCTAGTGTGGCGTTATAATTGTGGCCTTTTTCCCTTATGTTTTTTTCTACATTCTATTATATTCTATTCGTTTTTTACCTCATCTCCATATAAAATTCTAACATTCTTCTCAGGATATAATGCACAACTGAACATTTTATATGATAATAGTAAAAGATTTCAGTTGATTTCATATTTCTTCCTCAATAGAATGTGTGTGAAATAAAATCTTCAAAACATTCTTCAGGAAAATTTGAAGGTCCCATGCTTGGAATGTTATTCAGAGACTCAGGACTCAGTCCAATACTTAGGACTAGACTTTCTTCAGCATCATGTTTGTTAAAGTCTTGCAAAAAGCTGTTGCTTAGATACTCTTTTTTTTAAAACTTTTTAAATAAATAGCAATTGGTTAAATCTCATTATAGTTTCTAAGGAGAAGAAGCCTATGCACAAAGTAAATATTGTGTGTGTATGCATATATGAATGTATTGGTACCAAGTAGTCAGGAATTCACTTCCACTCAATCCCAATAATCCTTTTGCAAAATCCCTGTTTGGAGCAAGCTGTGAATCCACTGTGGAGACTAGAGGGTGTATGATAGGTGTGTTAGTCTTACTAGAAAATAATCTCCATCAACAGGTCTTGACAATCCTTCTGAGTCTGCGTGTCTGGCATATCCTGGTCTGGGACCATTAAAGACCTGTTTCTAAATCATTAGCCTGTTTAAAAGTAATATTGTCTTATTTTAACTGCCAGAGAAAGTGTTCATTAAAAAAATGCATATCTATATATATATTTCCCTGATACTATAATCCATTCTAGTATATTGCTAGTAGTTACTAATCCTTTATATTATTGAAGGTTTTATAATTAAATTTACTTCGGTGATTTTAAGTGCCTATGAAAATAATTAATTGTATCCTGTGAGGTTAGTCTTTATGGAGCTGTCTCCATCTCTGTCTTGCACAGCACGTGATTTCTGCTGACTAGGATTTGCATGCAGGATACAGGGTACTGTTGCTTGGTAGTGTTTATTTACAGGCATTTTATGTTTTCCCAACAAATATACAGATTATCACAATACTCAGTTGCAGTCACACACTGATGTAAACACCTGTTTATTGTTTGCCTAAGCAGAAGGAAGAAATGTGTGCACAGGTTTCCACAGAGCCTTGGTGTTGGAGAAAATTGGTTTATCTTGTGAGGGTTACACATTGTGTGAATGGTAGATTTCTGCAGACTGTGTTAGAATAGCAATGAAAGAGCCAGATGTGGTTGGGGGTGTAGTTCAGAGACATCATTTATTTGCATAGTTAAGAAAATGGGAACAAAAAGTGGAAGGGGCCAAGTACAAACCATCACATTTCATAAAGTTTTGGACTGAATCACTAATAGAATTCTTTGTGAAACAATTATTCGTTCATCCATCTATCCAAATATATTCAGTGTTTTTATTTATTTAAATAACATCAGACTGTCTCCTTCTCAGGAAAGTGCTTTAAAGTCAATACAGCTCAAATGAAATGAACAAGACAGTCCTTGAAGTTTATAGCTTGAATTATGCTGACAATGTCAAATTGAATGGTGTTGTGATGCCATGAAACTAACCTGCTACTAAGTTTCAGAAAACATCTTTGATCCACCTAAAATATCACAGCATTTTTCTAGACCAGTAAGTTAGCAAATAGATTTTCAAATTAATGGTCTCCACATGTAAACTAGTTTTGAAGGGAGGAACATTGATTGATCTAAGTAGTTTTATCGCTGGCCAAAATAAATTAGATGTCTCACTATAGTGTTTTTTCCCTGATCTGACTAATTTACAGTATGAAAATAAATGTTCAAGTGTTTTGTTTACACAACAGTAAGAAGCAATGCATTTCCTGTAGAATGCTAAATAGGTTTCTTGATTTCCAGAGGAATTGAGTGCATTTTTTACCAAATTTAATTTATTATTTTCGGTTCATAATTTATACCCAAAATTGCTGCCCATTATTTGCAGATTTTGCATGGAAGTATGAATATTTATCAAACTGCTGGTGCCACCCTCACAGTCACTTCCAAAAGCAATGTCAACATGGGATGAATATAGTCCTAAAAGCTACAGCAATACAGGGTTGGACAAAAAGTATACTGTACATGTATCTATACAAAACTCCTTGTTCTATGAACTAGTGGCGGTGCTTACTAACTATACCAACTTTGAGGCTTGGTTCTGGCCTTTTTTTCCCAACAACTTGTTTGAAACCCTTGAAGGGGAGAGTGTCTATCAGTGCAAGTTATTGCTACCATTACCTGGGGACCTGGTGCTTCTGCAGCTTGTGTGGGTAATTTGTTCCTAGACTGGAAACCTTTTCTGCTGCTCAGGGGAGTGAAAGGTCATGTCTCATGGGAAAGGGAAGGTAATCTGCCCTGGTAATAAAATACTATACTGAAAACATTATGATAAGTAGACCACTCCTCATACCCCTTTTCCTCTTCTAATATCTCCTGCAGTAATCTTAGCCAGTACTCATTTGAGTTGCTGAGTTTTAAGCTAGATATTAATTTCACATTTAGACTAAATGTTATCTGAGAAGAAATTCTTGCAGCCAGCAGCCATGTGCTTATTGGAGGAAAAGGAGTTGGTGTTTGCGGTATGTTTTCTTTTGCCTTCCTTGCAGGTAGAGGACAAAAAGTGCTGTCATCACTCATGTGAGTGAATATTTTCCTGTGACTTGTAATTAGCTATTAAGTGCTATCTGGATTTTTTGTAGCCCTTTTTTGGCTTGAAATGTATAATCTTTTTTGATATATAAATGTACCAATCTGAACTTGGTCTTATTAAATAGAATGAATAGAGAGATAGAAATAGAATAAGGTAATCTTTTTTTCATTGAGAGTGTAAGACTCAGCGAGAGTGTTAAGAGGTTGACTGTAAGATTCTTTAAAAATTACTGACCTTAGCGTATCTTCACCTTTAAATTTTAACATCTATACTTAACAAACTTGGGCTTGGCTAGATTAAAAGGCATTTGTCAATGCTTCTCTTCTTTAAGGAGGAAAATTGACTGCTCTCTTTGTCTTCCTGAATACTTCTGATCTCCTTTTCTGTTACAGTAGTTAAACTGTTTAAGTGCACAGAAGATCTGTCAGCAGGTTTATTGAATGACTTCAGTTCACTGGACTAGACTATCTTGAGTTTTAATCTCATTTTTCTGTCCAATATTAAAGCATATCTTGTCAGATCAAAGTATTGCATTGTATGGTGGGATCTACAGCTTGGAGAGTAAGAGTGTATGCACCACAATTTTAGACGTGAAGCTTATACATAGCCCAGAAGAAACATTTTGGCTAGTAGCTGCTCTTAGCTTCATGTTTGGCAGATAGATCATCTATTCTACTTGTTTTTGTTTTTTTTTTTTAGAGTAACTCGAGGAAACATAGTAGGAAAAAATGTGTAACCCTCTTCTTTTTCTTTCTTTTATGTGAAGTAGCTTTGAAGAATATTGTGTTACTTCACTTAGGTTTTAATATTGCTTTGATTCGTATTTTACTTCTGGACTGCAGAAAAATGCATAGGATATATGGGTCCATTATTTTACTGGAGCTAGTGGAGGTCTGGGTTATGTCTCAGCTGGTCACCATTATGCCCCAGAGATAAAGAGCTGTGGACATATTGTTCCATAGCTCATCTGCAAAGGGTCTGGGATCTTCTAAGTGCTCACTTGTGCTGGTAGGACCTGGAAGATGCCAGGAGTGCAGAGCTGTGCAATGCAGAAAGTCAGGATGGGCAGTTCTGGCATATTATGCCTGGTGCACAGGGGTGCTGCGTTACTATGGGGATGAAGATCAGCTGTGCCTGCCTCAAATCTGCCTCCCTGCATGGTGAATCAGTCATTCAGCTTTACTGAGCACAATATTCTTTTTCCTTCAAACCTTGCCTCTGTTCACCCTGAGTCCTCCTGCTCTTTCTTCATGTAGGAAGCTGAATTTGATTTCCTGTGGGGGATGAAGTGACACCCAGAGTTTGTATCCTTTGCATTTCTGGGTTACTGTTCAACTCAGGATGGGGTTTTCAGCCCTGCTTTCTTTATCACAGTGTAATTTTCTGTAAAGTCTGTTCATACTTCCATTTCCTATAACTAATTAAAGAGAAAGAATACAGAAGGAAATATCTATTTCACTTGACTTTCTCTGCCTTAAGTAGTGTTCATGGTATACAAAATAACCTGCATTTCTTTTTTTTTGAGCCTTTGGTAATAGAGTAGTCTGGATCTGAGCTTCCTGGAATATTACATGCATTGTCCAAAGGCATATATTTACAATCCCAAATGACTGAAAATAATATTCAGCACTCTGTTGTATGCACAAAATAGGATGCTGATTCTTTTACGAGTTCCAAATTGATTTTTTTAGGCTCTAGATTTAACTAATAGGCCTTGTATATATTAGAATTTTCTGTGCTGCTAAGTAATTTCAAATATCCATCATTGTTGTCAAAATTGATGTTGCAAATTTGTTAAACTAAACATGCGGTGCTTTGCTATAAATGAGGGAAGGTCATTGAGCCATATGGCGAAAGGAGGTCCAGTGAGGGATGTTTTTCAGCACTGACTGAGTTAAAAGGAACAAAGATTTTTGGATAAGCTGTAAAGCTGATAGAAATGGATGAGAGAATGAATTTTGCGTAGTAACTTGAATATTCTAAATCCTGTAACTTCTAGTATGTTGTATATAAACAGAGCAGGTGGTATGTTGCTTCATGTGGATTGTTTAATAAATTGTGTTTGTGGTTTATTGTTGCCTTTGTCATAAGATAACTGGATCCTATCTAATTCCAATGCAGTTTCTTCTACTAGATTCATTTTGGACCTATGATGCTTACATCCTTCTGTTTCAGAAATCTCAGATTTACTAGAGCAAAAATCAAGAGGCAAAATTAACCATCTTTATTGCTGGAATCCAAGGATCACTTTTGCAGAGTAAAACTTCATTAGGAGTCTGTTCGGTACTCTGAAAATTACTAGTCTGTCAAAATGACCAACAAAGCTTCACCTCAGTTGACCTTCAGAGAACTGTTTAAGTTTTTCCTAAGTCAAAATATCTCATTTATTTTACAACCGAATGCTATCAACATATTTCTGATATTTGATCCCTTTTCTCTTTCAAGGAATTGGCATTTTTACAATTTCCGTATTAAAAGAATAATATGGGTCCTGTAACTAGATACTTATTATATCTGAACCTTTACTCTCAGAAGTAATGCTGTGCTTCAGAACTGTCCTATCAAAATCTTACCATCATCCAGACCAACCACACTGCTTTCCAGGAAGTTAGATTATGCCAAGGCTATATGCCCTGCTGCTTAATTAAAATAACCTTAGCAACTACTGCTTCATCAAAGGCAAATTATTTTCCACTGTCAAGTATGAAGTACTTCCATCCAGAAAGGCCGATTAGCACCCAGTGCTTCTCAAAATGAAATCACCAAGAGGCACAATATGTTTAGCCCTCTTCAGGGTACCCAAGTCACAGGCTAAACTGTGTCTCTTCTTAGAATGAATCACAGATTCACAGGAACTTCTGAGTTGGAAGGGACCCACAAGGATCATTGACATCCAACTCCTGGCCCTGCACAGGACCATCCCCTAGTCCCACCATGTGCCTGAGAGCATTGTCCAAACGCTTCTTGAGCTCTGTCAAGCTGGTGCAGTGACCACTTCGCTGGGGAGCTGTTCCAGTGGCCAGCCTCCCTCTGGGAGAAGAACCTTTTCCTGATACCCGATTTAAACCTCCCCTGACACAAGTCCAGGCCATTCCCTCTGGTCCTGTCACTGGTCACCACAGAGAAGACATCAGTGCCTGCCCCTCCTCTTCCCTCGTGTGGAAGTTGTAACTGCAATGAGGTCTCTCCTCAGTCTTCTCCAAGCTGAAGAGGCCAAGTGACCGCAGCTGCTCCTCATGTGGCTTCCTCTCAAGACCCATCTTTGCTGCCCTCCTTTGGATGCTCTCCAATAGCTTAGTATCTTTCTTATCTTGTGGTGACTAAAACTGCACACAATATTGAAGTAAGACCACACCAGTGCAGTGGGAACCTCTAGCCATGCTGAAGAGAGAATTGTTGGCCACAGCATTGGACTAAAACTAATTTTTCCAGAAGAATATTGTGGAATTTGTAATGGCTATATAGAACAGGCCAGGCCTTTTTAATGAACTGTTCAGAAACAGCAGCACAGCAAATGGAGTGGTATATATTCTGTCTCAAAAGGAAGAAGAGAGAAATCAGCCTTGTCAGGTTTTGAACTTGTCATTTCAAGGCATTCCCTGCCTGATAATTGGACTGCTGAGCTACCCCAGTGTCCTGGTTGTAGAGCAGTTGGCAGGGGCTTGGCAGTGAAAGCTCCGCAGAGAGCTATTACTCATTTCGGGCCATCAAGACACTTTTCATCTGTAGCAAATTCAGGTTCTAATTCTGCAGCATGTCCTTGCCCAGTGCCTCGTTAACTGAACAACTTGTGCAGTTGGGTCCTTCTCTGATAACCCTCTTTTTTAACCTCTTCTGCAATATGACATTGCAATTGCAACTCCAATTAAGATTAAAAGAATGCTTTCATGGACATCCTTCCTTTTTTCTCTTAACCCTGACCTCCTGAAATGCACTCCCTTCTGCAGAGATCCTCTATACTTAGAATTACACCAATAAATGTTTTTATTTTTAGAAGTGTAGCAACAAAAATGTATGTTTCAATGAATGGCAAAAATAATCATAGTTAACTATGAATAGCACTGATAGTATTCTGAGAAGAAAGTGATTGGGAACTGAGCTGTGTGCCCTGGCAGCAAGGAAGGCCAAGAGCATCCTGAGATGTATCAAGAGTTGCTCAGCCAGAAGATTAATGGGAGATCACATCTGGGATTCTGCATCCATTCTTGCCCTCCTCAGCGC
Source organism: Grantiella picta (assembly GCA_013397955.1). NCBI lineage: Eukaryota > Metazoa > Chordata > Aves > Passeriformes > Meliphagidae > Grantiella > Grantiella picta. The sequence goes on from VZRM01004262.1 coordinate 463,623, forward strand.
CCCATCAGGAAAGGCACGGACAACCTGTAGCCAGCTGAACAGGAGCCACCAAGGGGGCTGAAGCATTTGTCCTGTGAGCAAAGGCTGAAGGAACTGGTCTGGTTCAGACTGGAGAAGAAACATTTGAGGGAACCTGAAAGCAGCCAGTACCTCAAAGTATCCAGAGGGGCCTGAGGAGAAAAAGTGAAAGCAGATGTAGAGTGCAGGAAGGGAAGCTTTTCAGGAAAAGTTTTTCCCCCACAAGGACAGCCAAGCAATTGAGCTTGTTTTCTGAGCAAGGTGGTCTGGTCAGTGTTCTGTTTTTCAAGACTTGACTGGACAAAGCTGTGAAGAATCTGATCTGATGCCATTGCTGACCCTCCTTTCAGCAGGAGGTGGGACTAGCGTCTTCCAGACTGCTTTCCATGTGAATGATTCCGTGATCCTGTTGATCAGGTGGTCATCCATGCTCTCTGCTTTGCAACGGGTACAGACACAAACTGATGAAAAGATACAGTCAGAAAAAAGTTCTCCTTTTCTAGCACCGTCCACAAGTCTTTCTCTCTAAAAATTTGGGGAGGCTTTTTTGGGTTTAGATTGATCTAAGAAAATGAAAGGAAACTCATGGAAAAGGTCCAGGTTTTTATTAGATGTTTTGAGATCTGGGATGCAAAATAGAAATATTTGCCTTAGAAATAAGCTACAAATTCTTGTATCTGATCATACAGTGTGTATTATAGGCACTGAGTCACAGTCACCAGCTCTCAAATGTGTTTTCTAATGTTCATCATTAGATGATGTTTATTCCTATTCTGCTCTTTTGGGTTAATCCTCTCTCATTAAGTATCTCTAGTGCTGTTCTATTCCAGACATATTTCTTACAAATTGCATCGGAACTCCTATTTTGTATGTTAGCAGAGAAACCAGGTGGTGGTTGGTAGGTTCCTTGTGTAGGCTTTTTGTGAGTACTCAGTGACTGTGCTTTGTTGGAAAATTCAAGTAAATACTGAGTTAACCAGCAGTCTAATCTTTCTTTTTTATACTCTTTTTTCCTCCTTTCCAAGCATCCAGCTGCCACTTTGATTCCTCCAAGCAAATCCTGGTTGCAAGAATAGGCTTTGCTTTGTTTTTCAGCAAATGGGCAGATGTTACAGTGGTGGTGTAACTTGTGATGTGAAAGTGTGTGTAGTGATGGAGTTTGAGGAACACCTTGTTGATAAAACATTGCATCCACATCCCTCTGTTGGTCTTGTGTTTAATTAAACAAATCACAACTATTTCCCTATGAGGTACTTACCTCTCAAGCACACATCTGCTCTCAAGTGTTTCTTTTTTTAGTATTAGATGGTAATTACATGCAGCTTTTGCTTCACCTTAATTGATGTCTTTTAATGAGACCTTTATAGAGGAGAAAATATTATAAATACATATATTATATATATAGGGAAATATACCTGTGTATACATATATATATATCTAAATAAGCATTCCCTCTGAAGTTATTCTATACATGGAGAGATCTTAACTAACGCTGATAAAACTTTAAGATGACCTAAATTATTTTTCTGCAAATGGTTTTTTATTATGAAACCTTTCCATTTTTAAATGATAGATAATTCTGAAAATTATATTGGGCAAATTTCATCTGGTGCACAATTTGCTAGTAATAATGGGAAATTCTGAAAATTCATCCTGTTGCTACCTTAAGTTAATAGATGTTAGTTGGAAGGCAGCAGTTGTAAGACAATACCGTTTTGTGAATGCAAACTGACCTTTTATGAAAAGGATCCCTCACTTGATGTAATGCTACTCAATTGTAAATGAGTATCTCACTTTTGCACATTGTGTCCTTAAATAAAAGCACTATATTCTTAATTCCAGGGCTTTTAACTCCAGTGGGCTTCCTAGAGCTTGGCTACTGCTCACTTGCCTTAATTTATTGAATATAACTCAAGCTAATAAGGAAAAATGCATTTTACTGTAGACCTCTTTTGAAAGTCTTGAATATGAATATTCTAACCTGGTGGCCCCTTCCCTTGTGATCTGTTTTGCTCGCACAGATTGCATACCATAATTCTCCTCTTCTATTTTTGTGTTCTATCTTTTTGTGTCAATGGCCAACAATTTGTAATAGCCATTGTGTTCGCAGTGTGGTGCCTGTGACGGTGATGTGACCTATTATTATGTTGTATTTGTTGACAGTCACGAAGACAAGATGTCAACATGTTTGTAAAGATGTCTTGGAAAGATGACTTAAACCTTTAGCTTGTTGTGATACTGGGAAATGCAGAGTGGTGCTGAGAAAAACATTGCTTGGCCAGCTTTATTTTGAAAGCTCAGAACTGTGTACTTTAAAAGCAAGTGTGTTTGTGAATTCAGCTTGTTTTCACTTAGCAGAGCAAAAAGGTTTTTTGGGGTTTGTTTGTTTCATTTTTGTTTGTTTGTTTGTTTTTTGTTTGTTTTTGGGTTTTTTTGGGTCAGGCATGACATAAGTAAACGTTTTGAAATAAAATGTCAAAGTCCTCCAGCAGGTATTATTTTCTGAAGTACCTGGATTGTGATTTCATTTTTCATTAATAGTCATTGTTTCAGACTTAGCTTCTTGTAGTCTTCATGTTTTATGAGGACAAGTTAGGCTTTTGATTGTGCTTCAGGGAAGAAAAGAGAGGAGCTCTTTGAAGGTGGAGTATTAGGACAAAGATTGCTTTTTCTTTAGTTTTTACTATTATTTGGCAGCATTATAGTCTCTTAACTGCCTGAGAGTCTGTGGTAGTGTTTTGGCCCTGGCCTTGTTCTCACATTAACCCCCAACCATTCTGTTTTCTGCTGATGTGCATCTGTTGCCTTGTGTAGCCATCCACCTGCAGTGGCTTTGGTTTGAAGCCGTCACGCCAGGTCTATAACCCATCGAGGACATTCTTTTGATTTAATTGGGAATTAAATGTGTGACAGATGCACCTAAGTAGGGATCACAAAAAGTGTTTTGGGTGTGCATATGTATGAGAGCTCTGCGTGAATATATTCAACTGTACACTCTTGCTTGGGTCCTGCTGTCACTAGGTCACTGGAAAAGTCTTTGCAGAAGATGAAATCAAAGGTGTTCTCTATTCAAATTTCGGTGCACTTGGGTGATAAAAGCAAAATACCTCGTTGGGTGTTTCAGCCATTTTTCAATATCTGTTTTCAAAGAATTTGTGAGAAAAATAATGAGTTGTGAAATGTAGTTTAAGACTTCATTTAAATAATGTTTCTTGATGAATACCACTGCCTTAGGAGCTAGACTTTTCCCAAAGGTCTGTAGGAGCTCTTTGAGTGTACTGTATCCAAAATTGCTTTCCTGTGCTGGAGACTTTTTCTCTGGAGAGTTTGCTTGGTACCTTCTCACTGAAGAGTCCCCTTTGTTTATGTGACTTGCATGGTCTTTCTGAATGGTATCAGTTGCAAACTCTATCCACCAAAATCAGTACTGCTGTGTTCTCCTCCTGAGTGCTGATGCTCATCCAGTTCCATAGAGAGCTGATGAGACTCACTAATCTGGGAAAAAAAGCCAAAACAACAAAAAAATGGAGTTAACTCTTGTTGTAGGTTGGCCTTCTGTCAGGTTCCCGAGTTGGGCTGTCTCAGCTGGGGCCAGAGATAAGACTGACTGTTGGTCTAAAGGGGGTAGAGGGAGAGTTTGTTCCTGCCAGGCAGGGTGGCAAAATTGCAGCAGCTCCTGTTCACTCACATTGGCTTAAAGTTGTTGCAGTGCTGTATGCCCTTTGTTCCTTTGTGCCCCTTTGGGTAAATAATCATCCATAAGGTATAGCCACCACTTCACTTGCCAGTCTGCTTTTCATCCCTCACTCTGTCTGGAGATGGTGCTTCTTTTAGGATAACCTTGTAAAGTTTTATGAAGACAACCATGTATTTGGTGCCACTGGCATTTCCAGCTGTGCCTTCAAATGGTACAGGTTTGGGTTTGGTGTGTCATGCTCATGGGATTGAAAATACACTCCTTTAGAGTGGCTGATTAGCTCACCAGTCTGTTCACCAAGCAGAAGACCTCTGGAGCAGTGCTCTGTAAAAAAAACCTCAACAGATGCATGTCTGAATGAACAAGTTACTCTCATACATATGCTTACACACACTACTTTCAATAGGGCTTGGTTTTTCACAGACTTAAAGCAATATTGCAGTTCTTGTGGTAGTTCTAGTTTTTAGTACATTCTCAGTTCAGAAATTGTTGAATTGTAGAGTGTTGAGGTTTGGAATTGACACTGCTCACAACTGTTGTTGCATATAAAAAGCTGTTGTTTAAAAGCAAAAAACACACACATACATAAAAAAGTCTTCCAGTTTGTTTATATCTTAACACTTTTTACATCATTTTACAGAATTTGAACGTTGGTGAAATATTTCCCTGGCACCTCTTAATGGGGAAGAAAGGATATTTTACTGTAATTATATTTTGGGTTTGAGCTTTGAATTGAGCTCACCCTTATTTTAAGTGATACATTGAATCTCAATATAAATTTGGTAAAGAGTAGTGCCAGGATTTAATGCTAGTCTTTAAAGTGTGTTTAGAGGTATATTGATTTAGCTGTAGAATTGTGTTAAAGCCTATGTAAAATAACTTCCTTTGCGTGTTAACACTTAAAAAGGTTTAAAAGAATTGTAGAAGGTAAAAATAATGCAACTTTCTGAGTATAGATTAAAATTGGTCTGGTTTTGTGTACGTTTCTTTTATTTCTCAACAACTGTTGGGTGTAATGAGAGGAAGAGAGAGAAAATGGAATAATTAATGCACCATATGTACAAAACAAAAAAACCCGCCAGTCTGTAGGTGTTATACTGAACAAGATTTTGGTTTTGTCCCATTTATCTTTTTTATGTAAATAGCATTTACTCATTTGTATGGCATTTTGAAATAATTGTACCCACTAATAGATACTTGTGTTTGATGTTTTCTTCTTTTAAGCTAAATATATATATGTTAATCTTTGTATCTCTTGGAAACCTGTATTTTCTTACAGAAAATATTATATGTTGAGTACAGTTTAACCCTACATATGTATATGGGGTTATTTGAAATCTATCCATTATCAAGCAACAGAATTACACTATATCTTAACAATTTGGGGTTGTTTCTTTTTTAGAAGAAATAATCAGCTTCCCCTTCATGTCTTGCTAGGACAACAGCTGCAGATGAGATTGAGCCTCCATATTTAATACATTCTATTAACTTCACACATCCAAACACACACTCCCTCGCTCCCTCACGCACCCCGGTGTCACATTATAGGTGAACAGGCCCTAATTAAAAGCACGCACCATCTGCCGGAGTGCAGCAGCAGAGTGGCACTCCACAACCATCCTGATTCCTCTGATTGAAATGTATTATTTATGAGCTCAAAGACAAAATACACTGCTTGGCTGGTGAAAGCTGCATTAGGAGCTGGATAGCACCATCTAATGGAACGGAGTGCCACTGGCTATTCGTCTTCCCTCTTCTTCCTCTCTTCTCCTTAGTCTCCTCCCCCAATAATTTTATTTTTCAGTCTTGTCCTTGGATTTTTTATGATAGTGTTTCAGTTTCATCTCTTGTGTTCCACTTTTATACAGTATTGGAAAGGGTTGTTGAAATATTACACTAATTGTAGGGTTTTTTTGCAGCCTTTTGTTTCCTTCCAATGCCACGCCTAGGGTTTTACTTTCTGTAGCAAAAGTGATACTGATGTGATGTGGTGGCACAGAATTGGGACACTATCGAGGTAGCTGAGCAAGATCAGTTTACTGCATTTCTCCAGCCCCTACCATGGATCCATGCAATGCAAGTGTCCACTGCTCAGTCTGAAAAATATATTTTAATGTGGAAATTTGCGGGAGGGAGGGATGACAGTATGCTACAGACTATGTGAAGGTTCTTTACTGGCTGGAAAGAAAGCTCAAGATACGGGAAAGCTCTAGCTTTGAACCTTCCTCTCTGGAAGCAGAAACCATCACCCTTTCCTGCTTGCCAAGATCATGTCCTGTTATTGCTTCTCAGTGGGGAAATGGATGAGGAGGTGTTGGACTGAGGGGTGAAATATACCTTGTCAGGAGAGGAAAAGGGTGACAGGGAAGGAACCTTTTTTGTGATGGTTGGTCCATCAGTCTACCTTTGTTGACTGCTAGGTTACAACACTGCATCAAGTAAAAGCATGTATTGTGTTTAGTGTCTAGCTCAATGACCTTTAGAATATACAGGTTAAGAATGGTCACACTGATTCAAAATAATCTGGAGAATGATGTTCTGGTTGTTAGCCTTTTTGTTACGTTTGTACATTTGTTTTGTTAAGTTTTGCAGTGTCCGTTCTGGACATCCAACAGTATAGTTTCAGCAATAACAAGCAGTAAGGACTGGACTGATACTTGAAATAATAATTTTTTTTTACAGCAACCTCCAATATAACAATTTTTTTAAAAAAATTAAAGAATCTGGTCAATTTCAATATATATGGGGGTGTGTGTGTGCATTTTATTTTTTATATCAGCATGTTTTAAAAAATGTTGAAATGTCATAAAGCATGGCACATCTATGATTACATGTCTTCTTATTGTTTGTGTTTAGAACATATGCCATCAGAAGGATAAGAGATGCCTTTAGAGAAAACAAGAACATAGAGGATTCTGAAAAAATAGAAGAGCTACTGAATAAAGCCAAAGAAAACCTAGAGGTCATTCAACGGCAGGTATGTTTATTTCTGTCATTTTATATAAGAGTTGTACACTACTCATTTAACTTTCTTATGTTACTAGAGATGGGAAAAATAGATCCTTGCTCAAAACATCTCTAGATGAACATCAGTTTTTGTCAGAGTTTGTTCTTCCTTCTATCATAGTCTCAGAAGGGTGAGTGTGACCTTCACTCCAAATAGTCTCACCTTCTTCTGTGTTTGTTTTCTCCATCTCCAGATACAGTATTAAAATAGTAACAGAATGAGAAAATCCTGAAGCAAATTACATAAACACTGGCTAAGTGTGTCCTAACAGGGTGATAGATTTTTCTTTGGAAAATTTTAGTCACTGGCAATATTTTTCTTCCACCTTGTCTGAGTAGCATTTACAGTATCTCTGTTCCTTTCACTAGGTACCATGTTGCTAAGACATGAAGTAGACTTCTTTGAACTTTAGATACTTTTTAACTTCTCATTCACACCCACTATCTATACTGACCACTGAAAACTGGAAGAAAGCAAGTTTCTGTGCCTGAACTCTCTATGGGCACTTGCAATGCTGTTCCTCCTGGCAAAATCTGTACTTGCTGACACCAGTCAGAGTTCAGTTGTACTTTTATTAAACACTGAATGAATATGTGCACCTTTTCCTCCATGGTTTGTTTTAATATGCATCTTTAAACAACCAGCAGGTCAGTTAAATGGGTTCTTATTGCAGTAGGGAGCTGAGCCCCTTGATTTGACAATTAAATATGAATATTTAGGTGCAAGTTAATTTCTTTGGAATTTCTTCTCCCAGGAACAGGTGTTGTTTTGTACTACTGTAGTTTTGCTATATTTTTTTAACCCAAACATTGCTATTTTTTTATTTTAAGTGTTTCTCACAGAGGCAATTCGGATTGGATTGTTCCAATGCAATTACATTTAAATGTTGGGGCATTTGTTCTGAGATCTGTAGGTGATAATTAGCATTTTCACCTCTTCTAATTCTATTACGTTGAAATATCTCTTTAATGTTGCACTTCTAGACATTTTCCAGACAAAGTACAATAACATTGCATTGACTTTTGGAAGGGTTTATCTTACATGTTTTCAGGAGTAATGGATAATAAATGTTGTTATACAGTAACATAATAGGAAATCAAACTTTTTAACAAAATATTAATCAGAAGAAAATTATTTTATCAAGATAATTTTTTGACACACATCCCTGCAAGACTTGATGTTTGGGTAATAAAGACTTCTTTTTTCCTGAAAAAATTGAGAACTGTTGTGCTTTGCAGACCTTCTATTATGTTTCAGTGTCATCTCACTTCCATCTGTTAAGCAAGAGATAAATGTTCTAAAAATAGCAACATTGTCTTAAAAGCTTTTCATCAGGACTATTAAAAACCTGAGCATCTAAGTTCATATTAATATTTACTTGCTGTCAAATTTCATCATGCTCTGTAGAAAAAAATTCATTCTTCCTCCTTGTTTAATTGAAGATCTAAGTAATGAAGTCATCTGACATTATTAAGACTTTAAAACTAACCAAGCATAATATAAAGTGCTTTTATTTTTAAATGCAGAAGCACTGAAGCAAGCATGAGATCTAGCATACATCTAGTTTTGTGCTAAATTTGGGGTTTATTATGATGTGGTTCATCTTGGTATTGCTGACTTTTTCCTAGCATGTCAGTAAAAATTAAATAATATCCTTCTTTGCTGACAATTTGTTGTTACTCCAAAATCAAATTTATGTTCACTTTACATTCTAATTTATGGTTTAGTCATCAAAGTGACCATTGAAGTGTAAGGTTCATAAATAACTATTTGAATCAGCCTAGTGGGAAATGTGAAGTAGTGACAGATTACTGTCATTTTGTTCATGTCAGTCACTGCACAATTTGCTTGAGTGTTATAAAAGTAGCTTTATAATGCTGAAAAGCATGGAGGAGCATTAGTCTCCACCTGGGTCCTCCTCGGCTCATTATTGGTTCAGATTTTAAAATATCCTGATAAAGGAAGGAATAACTCTGATTCATTTTCAACGTTGTTTGTAAAGATATGTGGGTGTGTGTGGGTGTGTGTGTGTGTTTACTGCATAAACAACAAATTTTTGTGATGTCTTTCCTGTTAAGAATGGTGGTGTGAGAAATGCACTGTCACAACCAAGTTTGAAATACAAAGTTTTAAAAAGTTTCGAGGCAAAGTCTTGAAGCTGTTTGAGGATTGTCATAGCAGTCATTCCCCAGCTATACTAATAAGACTTCATTTCTGAGTTTCTATTATTATTGCAGTATGTTAGTGGTAGGAGAATTCGCACTGAAATGTACTGCTGCTGCTGAAATTTAAGATTTCTAGAAGCCACTTTGAAGATCGGCTAATACTGAGTGCTTTGGAGTTTTCGTTGTGGCATGCTGTCTCTCAGGTTTTGGACTGAAAACTTAACAGTAGAATTCAAAAGCTGTATTAGACCTGTGTGCTCTGATTAAAGCTTTGTTTTAATTTACAGGATATCTCAGTCTTTCATATTCCTCTGTAGTACTTTCTCCTTAGTTTTATATTGTAGCTAGAAACTGCCAGGCATCTTGTTGTCCAGCTAAGAAGGATTATTTTGTTTTTTCTAGCAGCTCTGAGCCTTTATTATCAATTTTACTTACAGTTTTGACATCACATAACTACAGTACTCTTCAATAAAAGAGTTTTATCTTTTTAGATAATCCAAACTGATGAGAATCCTGGTTTGCACAAACCTTGATCAGGGAGCCAGGAGATGCACAATGAGCACTCAGACAGTCCAGACATGTGGATCTGCTTCCTTTACAGCTGGCTGGTCATCTCTGTTTTTTAAGGGAACAGATAAACTTTTCTTTTGAGTTTGAGTTGGTTTTCCTAAGGTTTGACCTCTCTTACTGTTCCCTTTGAATGTGTAGAATGAGGGAATGTGATGTTGAAGCATGAGACCCCAATTAGGAAAGTTCCACTGATAATGGTAAATACTGTGTAATTGTAGCATTTTTCATGTTTGCAGCATGTTATAATAGTACATTCTAATCCTTGAAACATCTGTTGCTTGTAGTAACTTTAGATCCATTTCTTTTAAAGAAATACTTCATGACTATGCCTTGATAAAAGCCCATGTCATACTTAGTGTGAGATTTTGGTCTCTTACATTTCCTATAGTCAAAATTATTACTATGATCTTATTCTGAAATTTGTGCAAGATGAGAACAGCTCTTCTGGGTCTTTTTTTAGCAAGCCAAGTTGACAGCGCAGCTATGTGTAGCCAAGTAGTGTGCCTTCTTGAGGTGTTCGTTAGCAGTATCTTCTCTTGGCAATATTTGAGTGAATTTGAGTAACACTTGAATGGAGGTGGAAATAAAATCAAAATAATGTAGTAATACAGCGCTCATATTATTATGAATTGATGACAGTATAGCCATAAGGAAACTTTCTGTTAATCAAAATAACAAATATTAAAGCACGTTCAATAAATTTTAACAAGACAAGCAATTTCAATTGTAGTTAAGCTAAAAAAAAAAAAGGTAAAAGTACTACCTTAGTTTTCTGCACCTGCTTTGAATTGATTGTTCATCCTTTGAGGAACAAATATTCCTATTGTTTTCCATAGCTCAGTTCTAGTAATCCTGTGAATGATTTGCAGCAATAGCAGGTAAATTAGTAATTGCCAATGTGTATGTACTTCTGGACTGAAAGCATTTTCTTGAGTATTTGGAGGACTGGTACCAATTTACACAAATGTGAGTTTGTGACATTGGAATTGGCGTCTGGAGGAATTTATCAAACTTTAAGAAATGTTCTGGATATCTGTACAAGTTGTGTTTATACTGCAGAGCACTGTAGGCTGGATGCCCTTTGCAGGAGAAGGTTCATTTTGAAAGCTCTGGTTAGTATTAGTTTCAGGCTACAAGTCATATTTCTGTTTATTTTTTATGAATATGTGAGAAAGTTGCAAAATACTGTGTTATGTATTTCATTGTGTTGGCAACATTTTTGAAGCCAAGAGGAAAAAATAGCTGGAAAAGCTCTTTGAGTGCAAGGAGCAGCACCACACTACTGTTCAGGAATGTATATGGTGTTGGCAAGTCATGTTTTCCTGCTGGCAGACAATTGGAGCTCTGTTGGAGCTCTAATATGGTTTATTCTTATCAACCTTGTCTCTGCAAGGAAGTTTTACAATCACAGATGAATTTACTGCTTTTCTTAAGAAGCCCTTTGAATTTTATATCTTTTTTTTTTTCAGCTTCACAATGGCAAATACCCATTTTTCTACAAAAACACCTATTTTTCTGCCAAAAAAATAGACTTACAGTTCTTGGATGAGAGGAGTCTCCTTGGAAGTTATCAAACTTCATTTTTTCACTTGTGTCATGTATTTTTATTTATTACAGTTGGATGTCGTGTTCCAACCAGGATAGAGCTGACATTACACCCAGAGAATCCTTCTTACCTCTCGAGCCATTTAGCTGTAGTTAAAGCAAGTGTAGACACAGTAAAGTTTTCAAATGCCTCATTCTCGGTAGAAGAGCAGGAGGTGAGTGGCATAATCAAACAATGGACGAGTATCCTGGTAAAACAGTTTTATCAAGTCACTGCACGGTATTCATGAAGAACCTAAACACTTCTAAATCCTTGGATTGGCAGCTAGAATGTAGAAAAAGTTTGGTAAGAGTCTCTTGCAGTTCTTTTGCTCCTAACCTGTTGCAGTACTGGTAGTCAGTTTTGAATTGCTTTACTACATCATGAGTTCTCACTTGTTTGGTTCCTTACCTGCAATTACCAAAATTGTGCTGGAAGCTTGTGGCACAGCCACAAACTGAATTCAAATCAGCTGACTTAGGGTTTAGTAGCCACTGGGGCATTTTCCTGCGTTTGCTGGGGTTTTTTAATTAATTTTTTTAAAAATTCAAAGCTCTTTGGGGTGGTATTTTTAGATACTTTCTTTTCCTTGAGGTCATTTAAATCCTTTTCTTATGTTCATATTGCATTTACTTTACATGTGGTTTGAAAACTTAAAATACTTAATAACCGTAACCTACCAGGAAGAATATGATTAAGAAAGCAACAGAAATCCTTAACATATATTAAAATACAGTGCTCTTGACTTAGAAAGAGACACAGAGGCAGGTGAAGGAATGTATAACATAGGATGGATAATGCCTGTCTTTTAGTAAACAAAAGAAAGCTTGAAATTGAAATTGGGAAGCAGTAAATTCAGAGCTATACTGCTTTTGTATTTCAGTAGAAGAGTAAATATATTTTATGTACAGTAAATATCCATAAGGTTTTGGGGGTTGAAAAGGAGGAGGAGCAAAGAAAAAGGTGTTGTAGGAGTGACTTCGAGAAAGGTTTGGTAAATTTGAACAGAAACCCAGCTGTATCAGAACTTGTCCTTTCACAGAACTTGTTAGCAGTGAGGTCTACTTTGGCCAAATACTTTTTTTCATCTTGGCATGTAGGCTGGCTTTGGAGATGTGCAGCATTGAAACAGATGCCAAAAGCCCAGAGCTGTCGTATCAGCTCAATTTCTGGCATCTGAGGGTGCAGGAAGCATAGTAGACATTTCGCTCATCTTCGGGGGCATGGCTCTCCAGTTTACACCTGTGCGAGTCTCCAGAGCAGTGTTACTCCTTAGGCTTTCGTTTAACTCTCCTGATGGAGAACAGGATTGTGTTTTCACAAGTGATTTGCTCCTGTTCATTCTGCTGAGTAAACTACAAGTGGCAGGTTCTGTCTGCAGTATTAAACACCAAAGTCGACTGTGCATTGAGAGTAACCTTTAGGCTGCCAGCAGAGGCGATTCAGAGCTAGATTGAGGCTTTGTCTTTCTGATGTAAGAGCTTAGGGTAAAACACAGCATTTGATGTATGCAGTAACCTTTCCTAAAAAAAAAGAAAAAAAAATTGTTGAGTGTTGGCAGATGCATTTAAAATACTGTAATTATCTGTCGTAAAGCACTGTCATTGTTTTTGTTGCATATGTTTAATGGCTAATCCAGTGAAGTTGGGGCCTTATCATAAATAGTAACAGTAGTTATATAATACATCCAGAGCTATGAGTACCTGATGTTATGCACAGATGAGGGCTGTCTGAAGGACAGGAGAAGGACTTACTTTGTAGTGAGCGATTTGGCATGGCAGTATGTCACATCCAATAAAGCAAATGCTAGGTGTAAACTTCCACATGGGAAAGTAAGTTTTATCAGCCTGGCTGGTCAGTAGCTTCTTGAAACAGTTAGGAGCACTAACCATTCTGTGCTGAAGAAAGCTCCAGAAGCAAGGGAAGCTAACATTTTCAGGCAGATGTGTCCCTCTACCATTTGTCCCTTCCTGTTTTTCTGCTTTGCTGTGTTTGGTGTCTCAAGGGCTTCAGCCCGGGGTGTAAATGAATGTGGCTCTTAGGGGTGAAGTTTTGTTGTAACAAAACTTAAGGGAGCCTTTTCCAAATGAGGTAGTAGCAAGTGTATGTGTGTCTTAGTACAGTGAAAAAATACTGTCAGAAGAGGGAAAGTAGAAATAAGTGCTGTCGTTTTGATCACAGCTCAAATGACCTCTGCTGTGTTTCTAATCTGACTGTGTGATCTTGCTTTGATGCCTGTCAGTCTGGTTTGCAGGGGTGCCCATTGAGGGAGAGTTTGAAGACTGAGTTTCTCTCATTAAAGTGTATTAACCTTTGAGCAACTTCTTGTCTTTCTTGCTGTGTGATGTCTGCTTCAGAGCAGAACATTTATGGAGGTTCTCTTTTTTACTTAATAGGAAAGGAGAGGTATGGCAATTTTGTGTGTTATTTATGAAATGTACAACCTTGTAAAAGCCCTGTGTGTGTCTGTGACTTACATTCACATCAGAATATTGATCTCTCACAAGAGTCCCTTTTCAGGGGTAAACCAATTTTGAGTACAGCAAGACCTTGAGGAAATTAGAGGGATTGCTTTTTGAGGACTTCTGAAAAAAGTGAGAGAGACAAAAGTGCTGTTATTAAAACAGTGATCTCTTGATCTCTCATTGTTTGTTGGTTGCTTTTTAATTTGTTGTAGTTTTATTTCTTTTTTCCTTGGTGAGAAAACTTTCCATCCTGATTTTGTACTGCGTATTGAAAGGAGACGCTGTCAGATTCATTGGCACTGCAACTGAGCAGGCTCACTTCCCTCCAGCAGGAGTTTTGGCACATTTGTCTGGTGCCTCCAATCCCCAGGACTGTGTTCTGCTGCCCTTGAACTGCAGTCTGGAATTCGGGATGACAGTGTTTGTGTTGGCACCCTCACTATCTGGCAAGTCACCTGGTCCCCTACCTGTGGTACAGTAGGGGTTTTTAATGACATTTGCCCCCCATCCCCCATGCTTAATCCTCAGTCTCTTAGCATATTACGATTTCAGTTTTTCTATTTACAGCTAACAGAAGGAAGAGGAGGCATCCTCCTTAAACTGTGTGCATTCTTTTCTGGCCTTTCAGCTGACCATTGCTTCTCCCCACATCACATTGAAATCATGTTTTAAAATTTTCCCCTGCCACTCTAAATCAGATGCTTTTTTTTTTGTTTCTTCCACAGATAGTTTCTCAAGTCTAAATTTAGTTTACTCTTTTCTTCCTCTTTAAGATGAGGGCAATCTGCAAAAGGCTGCATTTGCCCTATTTGCTCCAAGAATCTGATTTCATTAGTGCTTTTTATTTCCCCATCTTATTATCTTCATGGTTCTTCTGTTGGTTGTCATTAAAACTCTTCCATTTTTCCAGTTGCAAAGGTGACACTTGTTTTCTTATTTTGAGATTGCTTGTCAGAGTGAAAGCTGTTTATACAATCCACCATCATTAACAGTCATTTAACAAAAATTTGAAAAAAACAGTTATCTTAATTTTAAAAAAGCCCTCTTCATGGTATTTTGTGTCTGGTATGTCTGCATGTGTTGTAATCTTCTGAGGGTCCTTTGAATATCCCTGTGGGTTATCATGGCACCAAACATGGTCTCTGTCACCAATAGCATTTGACTGAATTAGCAACCAAGTAAATTCACAGTGATTTAGTTTTCTTTTGACAATAAATATATGTGTGGCCTTCACATAAAAGCTCTTTCAAGCAAAGAAGCTTTATCATTGATGTGTTTTTTTACAATTTTATCTTTTTTGCAGTAATTCATATTCTGTCTAAGCTGCTTGTATTTGAGGGAAATGTGTTTGATCCATGAAGTTGTGATGAAGGCCAGGCTTAGGGAAGGAAGTTGCTAGACTCCAATATGAGCATGTCTGACCAAGCCCTTGAAAGTTTAGGCAGGGAAAGCTGTTTTCTAGACAAGAGTGTAGAGTGAAGTTTAATTAGTGTTTACGCAGTCTCCTTGGTACTTGGTGCATTGCTGCTGTCTTTAGCTTTGCGCTTTCTGAGGTGAGCCTGGGTTTTTTTTGGCCATTTAGAGCTATAGCTGCAGTGCCCTTCATCTTCGTGACAGGCATTATGCCAGTACATTAATTCTGAAAGAAAGTAAAAAGAAGAAGAAACAAGGAGCCCAAACTCTTAGAGCCACATTTAAATCACAATTTGACTGATTCCTGTTGTTGTGCTTTCTGGGGTATATCAGATACATGTTTCCCCTCTTTGAGGTATGTGCTGCCTGAACGTCCTTCCAAGGCTGTTTGCTTGGCAGGAAGTGAACGATTACTACGCAGAGTTTTGAGCTCACCTTTATAATTCTGTCACCAGTAGAAAGTGCATAAATGCATAGTTTAAAGCAAATATCTGCCATTTATGCTGTAAAAATAAGGTCCTGTCCCTCATCAGGGCGGTTATGAATATTGCAGTGTAGTGACTAAATAATACGTTCATCATTTTTCTTCTGTGAGCATAATTGATCTGGTGAGCAGTTGCTTTGATAATTTTTAACCATATTTTCACCCGAGTGTGTGGTTAATGAGAGCATTATGTGACCTAATCACTTAGCCTTTTGCATTAATACAGATCTTGTTTGTAATTCTCTTGATTTTGTTGTTGACCCAATGCTTTGGTTCTGTGTTCAAGTTATCTTAATTTTAAATGAAAATACTTCTTGTCTCACAGAAGTCTAATTTCTATGCACATTTGTCAGTAGTGAATACTTAGTGGGAGTGATTACTCTCTAACTGCTTGTGCCAGTATACCTTTGGGAGGTTAATCAATCTTGTGCTTTTTAATTGACATCAATAATGTGTTTACATTTATCAATATTTCTTAATTGTCAAGTTATAACCGTGGAACTTCAATAATAAATCATGCCAATGGTTAACTTCATGCATTAGGTTTTTAAGAGTCTCCTTAAGCAGTTTGACATGTTGTAAATTGCTTTTAAAATGATGTATGTATACTCATGGGGGAAGAGGAGAAAAAAATTGGTATGCAAAGTTGTGCTGTTGAATAATACTGCAGAACTGGCCCATTGACAGTAACATGCCTTTAGCACATGTAGGATATGTTTTATGGGGAAAAAAGGGAGTAAGTATTTTCAAAGTGCTTGTTTTATTACTAATAATTTTGTGAGTATGACAGCACTTGTACATTTGTTGTGTCATCCGTGGGGACTTGTCAGGGCTGGGACTTTTGCCATTCTCTCAGGTGTACAGGCAAGACAGAGAGCAGAGAATTTCCAGTTCTACTGCTCCTCTCCAGAACTCTGGGAGATTAAGGCATCCTGATTTTAAGTGTGCATTTCACCAACATCCTTAGGTATTGAGGTGGAAATGAAGGAAGCTAGCTCTGTTTAAATATAAGCATGTATTTGAAGACTTGGGTGCACAGGGAACCAAATTATTTGCCCAGGTTCACAAAATATGCTTACGGCAGTAATTAAGGCATGATAGTCAAAGTTTTACAACATTGTCTGTCTCCAAAGGTATCCCTTCATCAACTACCTCGGTTCTTCCCTCTCCACTGTAAACCCAAGCAGCAGTATTCTGAAGAAGGAAATCTGCATAGACAGAAAGCTGGCAGGATGCTGACCACATTGTATCAGTCTTACCATGTTTTATGGGCTACATCAGAGACAATGTAAGAACTAATAAGCCAGCCTAAAGAGCAGTATAGAAAAACCTAGAAGTTGATGCTGTTTTCTAGGTGAGTGAAAACCAGTGTGAACACCAGGAACATCAAGGCTGCCTTTTATTTGAAAAGACTAAGTATTAAATATTTCCAGTATAGTCTAGTAGCCATTTTGTTGATTTCTTGCAAATGTTGTAAGTAATAAATTAAACCTCTCCCTCCTTTTTTGAATGAGACAAGACTGATAAGAAGCAGCTATTAAACAATATTACAGTAGTTACCAAATCCAAGTGCATTTAAAGCAAGTGTGTGTAATCAATCTCTTTTGAAGGGTAAAGCAATTCACAAGACAGATCCATTGACACTTTCTTTAGCATGGCAGATTAAGTACCTTCACGTTGCATGTAGAGGGCTTTGCACAAGGTTGCTTGTGTGAATAAGTGATATTTAGTTTCAAAAGCAGACATCCTGGAGTGCTTGCATGACACCTCAGCCCAGACACTGCTGCAGGGGTTCTGAGCTAGAGGTTGTTTGCATCCATGTCTAGAAGGGTAAGCTTGGGTCAGTGTATGAATGTGTGAATGAGCACAAGTCTTTAAGAAGTGCTGACCTTTCAGTGGCATTCAAAATATGTGCTTTTGGTTTCTAACTTACTAAGGTACTTGAGATGTGTATGAAACTAAATTTAGTGCAGCTGTGTGGTGGGTTGACCCTGACTGGACATCAGGTGCCCACCAAAGCTGCTCTGTATCCTCAGCTACACAGGGGAGGGAAAATAAATGAAAGGTTCATGGATTAAGATAAGTCAGGGAGAAATCACTCACCAATTACTCTCATGGGCAACTCACCTTGGAGAAATTAGTATGATTTATTAATAATCAAATCAGGGAAGGGTAATGAAAAATAAAACCAAATCTTAAAAACAGCTTCCTTCCACTCCTCCCTTCTTCCCAGGCTTAAAATTACTCCCAATTTTCTCTACCTTCTTGGTGCAGAGGCTGGGAAATGGCAGGCTTCAGTCAGTTCATCACACGTCATCTCTGCTNCTCATGGGCAACTCACCTTGGAGAAATTAGTATGATTTATTAATAATCAAATCAGGGAAGGGTAATGAAAAATAAAACCAAATCTTAAAAACAGCTTCCTTCCACTCCTCCCTTCTTCCCAGGCTTAAAATTACTCCCAATTTTCTCTACCTTCTTGGTGCAGAGGCTGGGAAATGGCAGGCTTCAGTCAGTTCATCACACGTCATCTCTGCTGTTCCCTTCTCCTCAGGGGGGACTCCTCACACTCTTTCCCTTCTCCAGCATGAGGTCTCTCCCACAGGAGACAGTCTTTTATGAACTTCTCCAGTGTGAGTCATTCCCATGGGATGCAGTCCATCAGGAACAGACTGCTCCAGCTTGTGTTCCTCGCAGGGTCACAAATCCTGCCAGCAAACCTGCTCCTCTCCACCAGTCCAGAGGTCCTGCCAGGAGCCTGTTCCAGTGCTTCCCGTGCAGTTCCCACCTCCTTCAGGCATCCACCTGCTCTGGTGTGGTATCCTCCACAGGCCACAGGTGGATCTCTGCTCCACCACGGACCTCCCTGGGCTTCAGGGGCACAGCTGCCCCACCGTGGTCTGCACCACAGGCTGCAGGGGGATATCAGCTCTGGCACCTGGAGCACCTCTTGCTCCTCCTTCTGTGCTGACCTGATGTCTGCAGGGCTGTGCATCTCACATATTCTCATTCCTCTCTCCTGGATGCAGTTATGCAGGTTTTCCTTTTTTCCTCCTCCTCCTTAAATATCCCAGAGGCACTGCTGCTGACCTTGACCAGTGGTGGATCTCTCTTAGAGTCAGCTGGCATTGTCTCTCTCAGACACTGCGGGAAGCTTCTGGCACCTTCATAAAGAAGCTACTCCTGTAGTCTGCCAAATACCAAAACCTTGCCACAGGCTGTTAGCGTGAAGAACATAAAATCTTGTTCAGAAGTTCAGAAAAAATTATTTTTGTTCACTGTCCTCCACAAATCTATTTAATGTCAGCATAGCCTGAAATATAGGTAAAACTAGTTCAGTTGTCAGGTTTTCCGGTACTTTGGAGGAAGACTGAAATAGCTGCTACCAGGTCATCAGGTGGGATGTGTTTTCAAGTATAAGTGGGCCTGGTACAGGAAACTGTGTTTCAACCTTCTTTTCTCAGGCATCCTACACTGAGTACTGGGGCTGCTGAGAAAGTAAGGAGTGTAATGAATATCCGTAATGTATATTCTCATTGGCTGAAAAGAGAGGATGAGTCTTTTGTTCAGAGGGTAGCTGAGCAGATTGAAAGCAAGGATCTGGACTTGTATTCACACATTTATTCTGACTAATATGGGTGCTTGAGAGCTCAAGCTACTCTGGAAGTCACAAGAATGTAGCTACAAAATTACATAAGGATTCAAGAAGATGAGCTTTTCCCCTCTATTACAGTTTCATATTTGAATAAGATCAATACAGTGTAAAAGTAGAACTTGTGGTCTTTTTCATCTTTTGGTAAAGTACAGGCCATCTGTGATTCTATTCTTTCCTAAATCTTCAGCTGAAAGGAGAGTAACTTTATGTAGCTATGCTGCAAATCTGTGAGAAATAATTCCTTCAGGGAACCCGAAGAGCACTATGGAGCTTCACAGTGCACTTTAGATTTTTCACGGGTGCTTAGCATGTGCATCTCCAGTTGTAAAGCTGGAAGCTTTGGGTAGGGCAGTGATGGGGCTTAAGAAGTACCCAGTAACCATCTCCACATACAAATGAGGAGTCTTTCATAGAATCACAGAATGGTTTGTGTTGAAAGGGACCTTAAAGACCATCTAGTTCCAATCCAAGCCCTTTGCTGTGGTCAGGGACACCTTCCACTGGAACAGTGAAGCTCAGCTGGTCAGAATTCAATTATAGTACCTCTAATTTCAAATGTTTTTAACAGTCTACAGTTAAGAATTGATTTTTTTAAAAACACTACAAAGCTCAGGCTATTCTGTGTAAGGCAGTAGTCAGTTCATACCTGGCCCCCCAATAGGAGGACAGTTGTTTGGGAAGTAGTGATAGATAATTAGGTCAAGATCAGGTCACGTATTTTTTATATCCTTGTGAGGTAGTCAAATCCAGCTGCACAGCACATTATTTTTGTAAGTGCTGCTTGATTTTGGTTTTTGTTTTTAACTTTTTTTTTAAAAAATTCTTTATTTGACTTGCCGGCTAAGGCTTTTTAAAATGTAAATAGCAGTGTTGTACCTCTAATACAGAGTGCTGTGAAGCTGAGAGGAGAGCCTGACCTACTCTTATGAAAGAAAACAAAATTGAGAAAGGGTGGAACACAGGAACAGAGAGATCCAAGGTTTCCCACAGTATAGTAATGGATATGACCTTTAATATTGAGGCCTTTGGATCAAATTTAAGTTGGCATTAAAATTTTCTAATAAATTCCCTGCTGAATCTCAGAGTTTTTTTTCCTCAGATTTAATTCAATAAGGTCACAATAAAGCAAGTGCTGTCTGTGCTATTGTAATTGCTCTCAGCAGGCTGGTAATGTTATAGCAGAGAAGTACTGCTACTGTGCTTTTATTCCTTTCTTCAAGCACTCTTCTTCCTACATGCTTGCTCCTCCTGCTCTCAGGTCTACCCTAAGTAGGAAGTGAAGCTGTTTTAAATGCCATTTCCTTCTCATTTTAACACATTTTTATAGTAATGCTTTCCTGAGTCTCTTTAACAAAGGCACTAAAAGTATAGCCTGTCTTATTGTGGAATAATTGGAGCCTTGTATTTCCTTTCCTTAATTTTCATCCAAGCATGTGTTAAATTCAGCTTCATCAGTTCTTAAAAACTGGTGCTCCTAAACACGCAATGCTTAGTTCATTTTAGCTTAGTGCTTTTAGGGTTGTGAAATATGTGTACAGCCAAATGAGTTTCTCTTAGACACATCAGGAGAAACACTGAATACTTACTGTCCCGTGTTTCGTTAAAAAAAAAAAAAAAGACAAATTGCAGCTCATTATAGTGAGGCTATTTGTACTGGGGGTCCTACACCACCTCTTTTGCAACTTTCTGAGGATTGTTGCTAATGTTTTTTTTGTAAGTGCCAATTCATGCTCACGTGCTACTGCTAGAGCTGTTACTGCTATATCTGAGGTAGATCAGTGCAGTAAATAATGCCCAGCAGAGTGCTGTGATCATGGTTCTCACTGAAATTCCATGGGAGTGTGAGAGACTCAGGGTAATTCTGCATGGGTTTCCAGGCATAACATCCTCCTTTTCGCAGTCAGGCAGTCAGTCAAAAATGTCAACTTTCTGTCTGTAGTGGTGCAGCTGTGTGTATCACAGCTGGTCCTTTTTAACAAATTAAGTTGTATCTTAAAACCCTGTAACTAGATCACATAATCGGGCTATGATGGGCCAGTCTTTTAGGTGTGAGCCTAGATACCCTTTTCTTGACTGTGGACACGAAATAATAGTTCATATTCCTCAGCATAACTGGTAGCTCAAGCCTTTGCTGTTTCAAAGGACCATCCTGGACCAACCATTCTTACTTGGTTTCCAACACCTTAACTGGCTTCAGACTTCTCCATCTCCACCCTCCTGGTCCATTATCTTTTGCACTGTCTTTCCCTGGGGTCCATAATTTCTTACCTAAAGTATCTTGCACAGACACGTGTGTGTCTCCAACTAGACGCAGGCATTGACTGTTCAGTGCCCATGGCATTCATTGCTGCTAAAGAAACCAGTCTTTGTACAGAAAAAATTACTGGCATGGATATTCCGCTGCTTACAAGCATAGTCAGCTAACATATGTTCAGTGGGATAGCACTCCTCTTGCCCACATGTGATTGATTGGAAATTAGGAGCAACAAAAGATGTTTTACAAAGGTTGTTCCAGCTCTGAAGTGCATGCAGCTGTATTCTGCCCACCTTCAGTCTCCATGGCAAGCAGAATTGATCAGGGCAACCCCATAGCATGTGGACAGTTTCGATGTTACATAGTGCTGCTTGCGTACCTCTGCTAAGTCTGCTTCAGTAATTACAAACAACAGATGATTATCTTCCATCATAACATTTCAACTGCTTTGTTGTTGCTCATTGTTTCCTCTTTTTTTTAAACTGCTCTTGATGTCTACTCTCAGCCATGGATCATATGGTGCTGGCAGGATGTATACCACAGTGCCAGCATGTTAGATGAGCTTAAGTGAGAAAAGCCATCACTTCTGCAGTGTGTGGAGTTTCTGCCAGCCAGCATGCAGGTATGTGAAGGGAGATCACTCCTGATCAATAACTGCCCATTGCTTTTTACTTACGACATACACATTTTAATTTATGTATCCTGCTGCTGCCAATTTCCAGCAGCAGAGATGCAGCAGAGCAGAGTAGCAGAGAGCTACTTTAAAGCTGAATGGTCCTGAGGTGGAATGATGTTACTGACCTGAAACACTTCAAAAAGCTTGATTATGAAGCCTGCTGTGGTTTGAGGTTGCAGTTTCTGAGATAGGTTAACGCTACTCTGAATCATTGTGAGACATGATCAGAGTGTTGCTTTGTAAATTAAATAATGAAACGTTTATGTGTGAGAGTTCCTACTGTAATTGACACACTGTGCTTTAAAAACATCAGAATCTACATCACATGATGGTAAGATCTGGAATTTGTTTTGGAAACTTGACTTTTAGTCATAGTGACATGAAGTCTTCCAAAGTCCAGATCTAATTTATAATGCTTTGTGTATTAACTGTAGCAATAAGAGTGAAAAAGCAAGTAGCCCTTTTGGTAGCATGATTTTTTTAAACTAAACTAATAATCTGGCTTGAGTAATTTAGATAAAAGCTCCCATGACTGAGAGAGACTTTCCCTTGATTTTTCTGTAGATCTCAACTGTGAGCTGGTAAGTTTCTTTGAAGGATTTTGATAAAGCAGCGAAAATAAAACCTCCTTGCCAATTCTTGGCCATTTGCATGTATCAGTTGCCATTGCCCCAGGACTTCTGAAATTCTATAAGAACTGTAATAGCATTTGTGAATCAGTCTGCTTTCAGATGTCAAATGGCATATTTTTAACACTTATTAGCCTAGATAAAACATCTCAAAATCTTGCCTCTCTTGCAAAAAAATTCCTATTCCGTATACAAATTTTACCCTGCCTATTACAATCATACCTCAAACTGCGCAATGTGGGTCATGGGATATCCCAGCATGGCGTATGAATTCAATGGTAAAGAAAATTCACTGCAGTCAACATCTGTGGTTTTTTTTAAAATCAGTGCTTTTTAAAATTTCTAGGTAGAATTTCCCTTATTGTGATAAATAACAGAAAGTTTCATCTCCCTTGCACAGCAAATTGACATTGAGTAGATTTGACTGTGGTATTTTGTCGTTAATTTTAGCCTGTGATATTATTACATTTATTTATAAATGTTCTTTACTACTTTGTCTCATATGAGTGGTGTTCACAGCTTACTACTCTGAACCCATCAGGTCAGAACACTTTTGTTATAAAAACCATTAAATATTTCCCAGTCCCATCTAAAATTTTTCAAAGAACTGAGAAATTGATCTCATGATTTAACACAAAGAGTCTTTCAATGCCATTTCTTTGGAGTGAAAATAGGGGCATTTCAGATTTCTATTTGTTTTCTTTTTTTGTGGTGTTGGATAAGCAGGGCAGTTGGTAGAAATCACATTGAGGGGGACAATGTAATTTTTGTGCTACTGAGATCCATTTAAGCAGTATCTGTTCTGGAAATACTTCTATATTGAAAGAATCTGTTGCCTGTATTTTTGGTTTGGAAATGCTAGGAGTTTGAACAGGTAAAGCAAGCTATCAGGTCCTGCATCAAATGATCCACTGGACTTTTTACCTTTGGTTTCATAGCATGGCTGTTAATCCTGGGATCAGTTGGAAGGTGAAAAGCAAATAAAGCTGTAAACATTCACATACCTTTTGTGTACTCAGTCCTCATAATGAAGAAGACTGCATGCAGAGGTTTTATCTCTTAATTTAGAATTAAGCATTTCCTTGCTATTGTAGTAAGTACACAAACGCACTAAACTTGTGGTTTCTAGGAATATTTAGTCTGTTCTTGTTAGCAGGCTGTCCTCCTGTGCCGTAGGTATCAACACACATATTTTGGCTTGTTTCTACCATTTGTTACTAACTGAACTAAAATGCGAGAAGCTTCCAGTTATGTATCAGGAGGTACAAGATAGGCAGCAAAGCAATTCCAACTTCGTGTGACATTGAATGATACCAAAAGTATAAAGCAGTGACTCTACACAATTGAGAGGGCTGCTTCCCCCACTTTGACAGTTTTCCTGTTTCCCTGCCCTGCGGAAGGCTGCACTCCTCATGTGGTCCTGCTCTCTCCAGCACTTCTCTGGAGGGAAGAGGGGGCAAGTTGTTACTCCACATTTAGAGCCAGTGAGTGTCTCTGTATGCCAGGGCTCGGACATGGGATGTTGAGGGCCTGTACCATGAACAGGCAGGAAGGATGAAGAGGATGTCAGTACCACATTGTATTTGTATATGGACTGCCCTTTCTTGACTCCCTGTGTGATGAACTTCTTGTTCCCACAGGGACCATACCAGAGGAAGGAAGGAAATTCCCCCTCATGATAGCACTGCCTTGCAGCCTCCTTGGGACCTAGAACCATAAGTCCAAAATACGTACTAGTCCAACAGTGTTTAGTGTTTTCATGGGTTGGGTTTTGGTAGGGATACTGTGGGACATTCAGATGTTCTTTTCTATCTAAAACATGTATTAGGGGTTTTTGCTGTTATTATTGCCACTATTTTATGGGGTTTGTATCCTTATGAATTATTAGTACTAGTGTTTGATTGTTTTAACTATTAGCTAAACTCAGACTTGGTTTCCATCAGAAGTCTTTGGGAAAACAATGGCTAAGGCATGTTGTGCATTCTTCTCCCCAAAATTTTCAAAAGCATTGTAAGAGAGAGTTATGTGTTTGCTGCATAGCACTTTCTCTTGGGAACACATTTCTTTCAAAGCTGTCTTTGAGCACTTAACTAAAGGGCACAAAAAGGTGTTGTTGTAACATTATTCTTAATAAACGATTTGAGGGATTTTTTACCCGCACTACAAATAGTCATTGGCATAGTCTTTTTGTTTGAAAGGTTGAAACGCACATGTAAGGACAGTGCTTCTGTGACACAACTTCAGACCAACTACAGATATTTTTGCAGTAACCTACACTAAATTTTAGTCACCATTTAGTGAATAAAAGAGAATGCATGGAGAGCAATGTCATGGCTGGAAGAACATGACACTGGAAAAAAGGTATGTCCTGAGATTAAAGAAAACATTTAAGTATCATTAATGAAACTTAGCAAAGGTAAAATAGCGTAGTCCCTTTGCCCTATAACTGAGTGATAACGCAGTGTATATTTATCCTTGTTCTTTTTCGGATATCCAAGAAACTTGCAAAGGTTCTGAGATAATCACGGAAAAGAAGTTTTGAAAAACCTCTTAATTCTGGTTCCGCCACGTACTTCAGTCATGTAGAACATCATTTATGTGGTTTATCTTTACCCGTTCTCTTGGATTCTCTCTTTTTTAAAACCAGGGAGTTCCTCAGTTATATATATAACAAAGTTGGTTTACAGTTCACTTAATATGAAAATGCATTTTTGGTGTGGGGGGCTGTGAATATATTTTTCACTTAGGAAATGCTTTTTAGATTTTCAGCTTTGCTTTAGAGTGTTTAACAATCATTTGGATTCAAAAGCCATTTGAGATATTGTGAATAAGAAGGAAATTAAAGCATTGTAAACCATACTGTGAGAAGAATGAGCAGTATATTACAATTACCACTGCACAGATAGTGTCAGAAATGTTAGAAATGTTACTCATTCTCCTATTGATCTCATGTAAAGCTGGTTTTCAGTTGACCTCAGTCAGAAGGGACCTGAGTTTTGCCTCCTTACAATGTTCTGTACCTGAGGTTTCTGTGCTCCATATCAAAGGATGCTGTACACTTGGGCTTTAGGTGTCTGTCTAGCCTAATTATTGAGTACAAGTGGAGTATATTATGCCTCTGCAGAAAATTGAAGCTACCTTTTTCCCACCAGTTTAGCTTTCATTGCACTAAGAGGACCTTAAAGTGTTCTCTTTTCTTTTATATATCAGTTTCAGTGTACCTCTTTGTATTGTGTGGATATAATGGGCTAGGGATAGTTTGTTAACAAAATTTGATGCTTAAATTTTTTGATGGCACATTGCAATTAATTCTTCTGTAATTTGATAGAGTTTTTCAATTTTTTCTGCTTTTGTTAGAGTTGGGTTGTTTGTGAATTTTGGGGGGTGGGGGGTTTGTTGTGGTTTCGGTTTTTGGGCGTTTCTTTTTGTCCTGCCCTTTATAAGTCACGTTTCCATTAATTTTACTTACCATGCTGTGTCAAGACACCTGCAGGACTGGAGAGCTCCTTAAATCCAGGGGCTTTTTATTCTTACTATTTGAACTTCATTGGACATTTAAACAGTAAAGCTGCAGCAAATTTTCTGTAGTTTAAAAAAAAATTGTTTTGGTAATTGATAGTAATTTTCTGTGTCTGGCTATGAAATTCCTCCAACTTTCTGCCCCTAACATGGTTTAAATAGGTTTAGGAAGTGGTGTGTGTATTGGAGGTATTTGTATTTATCAACAGAAAAATCACATTTTCAAAATACATTTAGGAGAATTAGTGGATCTTTTTTGAAGGAATATAGAAATGGTTTGTAGAGTGGCAGAAGCACCTATGAAAGAGTGACAGAAAACAGCAGAAACACTTTCTGTTTCATTGGAAGGC
This sequence comes from Grantiella picta, assembly GCA_013397955.1. NCBI lineage: Eukaryota > Metazoa > Chordata > Aves > Passeriformes > Meliphagidae > Grantiella > Grantiella picta. The sequence goes on from VZRM01004262.1 coordinate 490,110, forward strand.
AAGCCTAAATGATTGCCTTAACAGAAAAATTAATATAGTTGGTTTTTTCCTTTAGAGAAGCAAAAACCCTTTGTAATCTTTTTTTAGGCTACATGACATTCTTCGTTCTCGAAAGACTGGCTCTTTGCTGTCCTATGACATCCTGATATTTAGCATACTAGTGAGACTCAGAATTCTTGTAGACCCAATTATGGAAAGTCAGGTAAGTGGCATTTTTCTTTATTATATTGCAGAGCTTTTAAGTTATACACTGTTGATCTACAGATATACTGTAAAACTTGTGTAGGAGAAAAGCGCAATATAATAACATTAAAAAGCCACTTACCCACGTTACTGTTTGTGCATGGATCGTGTGGTGGGATGAAGCCCCTGTACAGTGTACACTGGGGCACACAGATGGTTAGGGACTGGGTCAGTCATTCTATGTGTATCTGAGGCACAAAAGGACAAACACAAGGACAGCTGTTGCTCAGCTTTTGAGCACTGAGAGCACTGGTTGTTTGCTTTGGTGCTGTTTGACCATTAATTTGGGGTTTTTTTAGGGCTGAAGGCCGGGAAGGCCAGGTAACATAGGCTGGAAATAACTGCAAAGCTATCCTGATTTGTTACCCTGATGGTGCCAATAACATTTTCCACTACCATATCAACAACCATCATCAGTGACTCATTCAGCTTACAGAACTAAAAACTGCTCTTAACAGTAGTGTCATGAGGACTTTGGTTTTAGTTTTGTTCTGTACCTGTGCTCCTGGATAGCAGAGAAACTTTACAACAAGGACTACAACAAATGGAGGATAACACTATTGTATAGCTACGCAAGGAGCTAGGGAACTTGAGCAGAAATAATGTTACATAGTTTTATTGTTCTATGAGCAGTTTCCAAATACCAGTATTGTTTAAAAAGCAAATTTTATATCTGTAAATAGTGCAGAGCAGAAAAGCAAAGTTTAATTTGATCATGTTGTGTGCTTGTCAAACCTGTGATTTCCATTGTTCTCTCTTTAGAGTAATCATATGCCTGCTCTGTGGCATATGTGCTACAGATTATTTGTCACGCAGAAAGTGACAGTAGTAGTTAAGAAAGATTTCTATTAATATCAGCTTTCAGATTTTAGGCATATTTGTTCTAGCCTTAGTTTTCAAGACCAATGTATTTGAAATTTTTCTTAAAACAAAAGGTGTTTTAATATATGGGTGTCCACTCTATCTCCTACTGAGTCTAGGAAGAACCTTCCTTGTACTTCATGGGAGAAAATACTGCTTTAGGAATAGATAAACACTGGAATTCCAATCAACATCCCAACGTCATGAATTTTTCTGAAAACCTTTGCAGAGTAAAAATGGCAATTTGATTAAAACAACTCCTTAATCGTAGCTGTTGTAGCATCACCACTTGCCATAAGAAGTGAAAAATAAAGTTGTGGGCGTAAAACAGCAGTGGATTCATAAAGTTACACCACAGGCAGAAGTTGTAAATCCTACATTGTTTCTACAAATTTCTGCCTTTTTTTTCCATCCAGTGGAACTAGAGTTAAGGTGTACTCCTGAACTTCAGTTTGGGGAATGCTGTGCATGTTTCATCCCAGTTGCAGAGGCTTTGACAAGACAAGAAAAGTGTTTTAATATCACCTTCAATGCCACCCTTGCTTGTCATAATGAGAAAGATGCCTGTTTGGTGACTGCTTTTTCCCAGCTCCAGTCAGCTGCCTCCAGCTAGACCTTTCTTTGGGAAGATCAATCACCAAATTGCATATATATCTCTTGGGAAATTCAGTGTGTGTGAGCAGTAAGCACAAACACCAGTGAAAAGTCCCTATTTCAAATTTTTCACTGGCTCTAAAAGATTTCCTGGTCATCCTGGTAATATTTAACAATCATAAATAAAGAGAACTCTTCATAACTTAGATAAACAGCAAAGCGTTTTTATTAATTATTAGGCATGAAAACAAATCTTTTTTCTCATATCTAAGATTGGTCCTCCAGATAAGGTTATAAGTATGTTGTCCTGACAATGTAGGTAATTTATGATACAGCCAGAGGTGTAATTGTTCTGTGAAAAAAGAGAAGCTTTTAGCTTTCAGGGATACAAAGTATTTTTCATGAATATTAAGTAAACTTTAATGATTGAATAAAAGAGCAAAGTGGAGGACAGTCGTTTATATCCTGTCTAAACTGGCCTAAAGCCACCTTAATGTTTATAACAGATTTAGAGCATAGCCAAAATAACAGGAAGGATTTCCTCCTCTTTTTCCTTACCCTTTTCACCACTATTTAAACATATATGTAATTAAAAGGGTAAAGGCTATCTGTTTATTTACTGTAATTTACAGAAGACATTAAAGAAAAATGGAAAGAAACTGTAATCACTGCTGTTTGAGAAGTAGTGATAGATGGCAATTGAATGGTTTGAGGCTATTAATTGCAATGAGATTATAGTAGTTGAGATACCTCTGATGTCAGGTGCTTGAAATATTAGTTATTTCAAAGACAAATTGGATTATAAATTATTAGTAAATCCGTACTGAGGTGATTAAACCCGCTTATAAACTGTCAAACATGGGTACTATTTCAAGTTGTAACTCTGGGTCATTTGTATACTGGAAAGTGTGTTAGGAGGTAAATTTAGGGGTTATATGGGAATATGTAGAGTAACTAGTTGCTTTTGAGACTGAGCATTTCCTGAGCTTTCTACTCTCTTGATGAATTTTTGTTCAGCCTTCAAGTTTTTGTAGACCACTGCTGGCCTTTTCACCTGAGTGGAAGATGCTCTGGAGAGGAAGGAAGCGGCTTCTCTAAGGCAAGCTTACTAACTTGCTTAACCACATGGGGGAGATAAAAAACAGCAGATCCATGCAGCCTCCACACAGGTCACAAATACAGTAATGGCATCCTTGAATTTCCATTCTGGGGTATGCCATTGCCAGACAGTACTGCTCTCACTAAAGCAATATTTTTTTCCAGTAGAATGAAGAAAATATATTGCACTGCATGGGTCTTCTTGGTAATACCACCTCGTTGTCATTCTTACCATTAATCAAATGTTGCTTATTGAAGCAGATACAGGACTGCTTAACGGTTTGGTATTAAGGAATGACAAATGGAAACAGTAGAAGCTGAGGAATAGTTCAGTAGTTTAAAAAAATTCCTAACAACTTGTTTGTGTAGCTACTGAATTTCACCATGTGCTCACACTCTCAGATGCACGTACAAATACTTAAAGGATTCCAATCCCCTGCACAGTATAATAAAACAAAGCCTGAAGTGTGTACATTCAAAGTGAAGGGAAAAAAAGCAAGATGATACCATTTTCCATTTATTTTCTCCCATCAATGCTGTTTCATTACAAGCTTGAGGCTTTCTCATTGATATGTTGTGTGTGGCGTGTGGATATTTGTAGGAGGATCTTAGAGGAGCATCAGGCATTTGGGATTACTATTTTTTACTCTGCATTTTTTTACAAAAAAGGTTTGGTTCAGTTATTACAAAACTTGGCATTCTAGATACTCTATGTGCTATTAAAAGTGCAATCATCCATGGGAAATATTCCTCAGAAACGTTCTGTTGGTAACTAAAATAACAAATAGCTGTAGTTTATACAAAATAAAACCTCTGTGATGGACATCACCATTCCTCTTAGATGCCCTGGGATGGACCTAGAATTTGGGGGCAGGGGGTCTCCTGTTTTCATTCTGCTTTGATTTTTGTCCTGTAATATTTCCGTTTTTATTCGGTTTTAGCCATTTCTTGTAATTGAAGAGCAAGTCTCTCCTCACTCCTGCTGAGTGTGACGTTTGGACTCTGCTCAATTGCTGCAGCAGTTTGCTCCTTTTTTTTTTCCTTTTTTTTTTTCCCCATTTTTCTTCTCTGTCAGTGCTCAAAAATGTTCCTCTTTCGGTGTTGTGACTTGTGGCCTACAGTGGTTTCTTCCCTTCCTCCCTGGGGCCCAGCATGAGTCTTTCCTCTGCTGCTTGTAAAAGGCAAGGTCACCTAGCTGCTTGCTGGGAATATCCCAAGCATGCCCAGGTCATGGTGATTCCTTGTCTAGAGCTCACAGGCATCAAACCACTTCACAGAGCTGTCTGTGGGTGACACTGTATTTAGCAAAATTTACAGATGCTGTTTGCCTAGAAGCTTCAACATCCCCTTTCCACATAAGCGACTTCCTCAGGTTGCACACTGCAAATGCATGTAGGGCAAATTATTAAAAGAGAAAGATTGTTTATCAGTCTTTGATGTTTATAGAGATGTGATATTCATTAAAAAATTCATAGCCCACTGCCATTCCTCTATTCATTAGAGAACCTGTAGTATACATTTCAGTCATCCTTGAACAAATTGTCTCTTAAAGGACTAAACTTTCCAGTTGTTCCAGATAGTTCTCACAACTAAGAAACTAAAAGTATTTCAATATCACTTGTACTCCCATGCCTGCCTCCAGAGGATACAACATGTGGCTGTTGCCTTTTTTTGCCAGAGGACCTTAGAGCATTTTATGTCACTTTTACTTGCTCCATCTCAGAAACCTCTTGACTGCATCCTCATTTCAGAATCTTTTAAGCTGATGAAGAAGCATCAATCATCAGTCATACCTTTACAACCTGGTGTTGAGGTGGAAGTACAATGTTCCTGAAAGTTACAGCATGTTACCAGTGTTCAGCTCAGGAAGGGGTGTCAGAATTTCATCCCTTCTTTTTTAACCTTGCTCACATCTTCCTTAAAGCTGTACAGTCATTAATGCTCAGTATAAAGTGTGTAGTATAAACAGCATTTCAGTTAGAGAAAGACATGTTGGAGCATTATGGTTGATTCAAGTAAGTAATAAAACTACGTATTATTTAAATGTCTTTTCTTGAGGGTGAGGGAAGAGCTTTTGGCTTTTTAATGTCTCGGCTTCTAAATTAAAGCAAAAGTTAATATCCAAAGCCATAACAAGGATTGTAACAGAGGTTTGCTGCTCTATGTCACGCATGGCCACCTACCCTTGTTTAACGTGGGTGTAGCAGGCTGTCTCACTGCAAGTGAGGAGCTCTGAATCAGCACTTTGTGCTTGCTGAAGACTCAGTAATGTAAGGTGTGGCTGTAAATACAGCCTAGCAGGGAAGGGCTAAGCTGGCTGAGAATTTTGGTCTTAACATAAAGTTCCTTTCCCTGTAGCACATCATTTGTCACTTAGGAAGCAGTTGAAGGCTGAACTGAGAATGAAAAGTGATATTCCAAAATAAATACGTAGAGGGTAAAGTGAAGAAAAGTGTATGTCATTGCTGCCATGAGAGGAAAGTAATCACAGCAATGCTTTTGTTTTCTAAAAATGGGTTTGAAGGATGCCTCCTCCACATTAGGCAGTTCCCTGAATGAACTTTTTTAGTCTATTTTTGCATGTCTGGGAGGAAGAAAAATATTGTTCTTGTATATAATTGTTCCAGTATACAAGGTTAGCTATCTCCTCAGAAAGATGTAGAATAAGGAATATGGCACAGTTCATATATAGTTCTTTATGCGAATACTGACAAATGATTGCTGACCTTCTGATGACTCATGTAAAAGAGAACTGGTTTCTATTTGTTATCTCCTGTGCAATGACTGTCACATAGGTAACATCCACACAGGCAGATAATCCTATTGATGCCCAGGCTGTTCCATCACTTTTTGGGTGGCAAATGCTTTGAAGAATGGGGAGAGCTGTGTGTTCCTTCACCATCTTCGTGTTCCTTCACCGACCTCTTGTTCCTTGCTGTTACCTGGCATTTATCAAAACCATTGCCAACGCTTAGCTATAGCTGATGATCACCCAAGTTTTTAATAGGTGTGCAGGCCACCTTTGGTTATTACACCACAGGTATCAATGTTGCATTACCTGCTGCTACTACCTCATACGTGCCCAGTGACCCTTACAGAAGTAGGGTCAGTTTCTCCACAAAAATATTTTAATCTTTTGCAGTTGGTTATTGTTTGTGTGTGCGTTTGGTTTTGTGGTACTGCAAGAACTTTTGTATTTCACTTCACAGATTGCTAGGTCTACATCTACTGTGTTTAGATCTCAGTTTTGCTCTACAGGTTGTAACAGTGGCATTCTTCTATACAGAATATGCCCAGAAGTAAAAAGCATTTTCCTGCTGAAGAAATTAAGCCTTCTGGTTACCCCCATTCTCTTGATTATTATGAACAGAATTGGAATGCATCATAGCCTAATAAAAACATACAAGCTGTTTTAAGTCAGCTTTACTTTTGGCAATAGAGTTGTAGTAACCCTTGATACCTGAGAAAACACCTGATAATGGAGCTATAATGTAAAGCAAAATATACTTCAGATTTGACTGGGAACAAGTTCAGAGATCTGGTGGGGCATTATAAGTTGCCTGCAGTGAAACCTGTGATCATTTTTGATTGTAAATTGATGGAGAATTCTTCACAGTAATGGTCATTGTGTTGGCATCACAGTGAATTGTGATTTTTAAGAGCCATGTTGTTACATCGAGAGGATCATTACAATTGAGCAATGCAACCCAAACACCCTGAACAAATGAAACTGCTTTTTTAACAGCACACTGCCAATCAATGCTGTATAAGTTCTTCATGTTTCAGTCTGCAAAAGCATCTCTGAGGACCGAGGAAGTAGGCAGAGAAGTAGCATAAGAGACTCAGTCTGATAGTTACTGGACAATGTGGATAATGTAAAATTCAACCTGATGTGGTTGTTCTGTTTTCTGCATGACAACGAGTTAATTGGACATGTCTGTTAAGTAAAGTGAGAAACCAATAAAGTTTCATTTAATGGGATTATATCCGTACTAATTGGGACAGTATTCAGTAATTATCTGTACTTTTAAAAAAAATTCTCCAGCACAGCAATCTCTTTTCTTAAAAAGACATGCCAGTGTATAAAAATGTTTTTCTTCTTTCTTTCATACTGGAAGTTTGCTGCTAAAACAAAGTTCACTCAAAGAACAATTGATTTATAAGAACTTGACTTACTCTTCATTATCTTTAGTATGTGATTTTGTATTTGTTGATGTTATATTGATGCCAGCAAAAATATTAGCTTGAAATTTAGAATTAAAAGAGGTACCACCTGTACGTTTGGTGCTACACATTGCTCATGATAGTAAAGAAATTCAGCTACTACAAAATTATTTAATAAAGTGTAAATTTACACTTGCCCTGATTCATATTCACTTTCTATATTTTTAGGTAACTTCTGGCTTCCCTTTTGATTAAGCAACAAAAAAAAGCTGGACAGGATACTTTCTTTTCCAAATACACAGGTGAACAACAGAACTAATACACCCTTTGCAGTGGATTATTTTCCTTTATTCCACTGAAAATATATTGCTGAAGCCACCCTTTGCGCCTGGGTCTCCCTTGGTCCTTTGTTGTTTAAATTTTTCATCAGTGCCTGCAGGTCTGGGATCACTCACTAATTAAACTTTGTGGGGAAACTATGATGTGTTCAAGCTTTTGTCATAGCTGAGGGTAGCCCAGTCAGCATCTTCATGCTGGGTTGTGAGATAATGAAATCAAACATATAGAAGAAGGATAATGGAGGAAATCTTAAAAATCTTACTTATGCAATTATTTGGACATTATCAGATTTCTGTAATTTTCTCCTGCAAACCATTTTGGTGGAGTTGAGGAGGGAAAGTAACCAGTGTCTACAGTTACCAGGCAGCATGAATAGCAGAAATCTGTATTCATATCTTGTTTTGCAGGCAGAGCTTCCCTGAATGTTAGTGGGGAGCAAGGGGCCTCATACCAAGACAGAAAATGGCAGAAAATCCTGTGTAGAATGCAGAACAATTTTGGGGAAATAGTCTGGTATATTTCATTCTTGCTGTAATTAAATGGTCTTTCAGAGCAATGAATAATGTGGAATCCAGAGATTCACTGTGGGAACTGTTTCTTTCACATTTTAACAGTCAAGATTGATTGGAACTAAACTGTATTTATATGACAGAAGTTCTAAAAATACAAAAATGTGCTGTAAACCCTGTGTAATTCAGCATATCAATGTCAAGTCATCTTTTGTGGCTTTGATTTTGCATTGACATTGTTTTAACATGTTAGCAATTCTGTATTTTATTCTGTAGGGGGAAAAACGAAAAGAGGCGCTTTCTGGTCTCATCAATTATATACTGCTAGAATCAGAAATCTCTCCCGAATCTGACCTCCATAACAGATTACAATAGCAGTCTCTGTGATCTCTTGGGGCTTCCAATTATGATTTTTTTTTAAAGTTTACTGAGCTAGTATTTGAGGCAATACAGAATTCAGAAATGCAACCCATCAGCAGTTTGCTGAATTTGAGTTTCTGCCTGCAGAATATTAAGGAAGTATGAATGAAGTTTAGTAAAATACATTGAGGCATTCTGCAGCTATACATTGCTGCTGCAAAAATATTACAAATATTTTGTAGAAAATAAAAGGCTATCATCCTAATAAATAAAATCTGTCTTAAAATTCATAAACAAAATCTAATTATGAATGCCAATATATGAAATTAAGGGAAGGAAGTAGTAGCATGCAGTTTTTCAGTGCATCCTTTTTAGTGATTTTGCAATACAGAAAGTACAAAGGGGGAGGCAGCATTAGAAAATGCAAGGCAGAGTCTTCCCTGGCTCTCCTTTGTTCTCCAGTACCTCTCCAAGGCTCTTATATGTTCTGCTGAGACAGACTTGTGTGTGCCTGCTTCGTGGAGGAAGCTCGTTTTGGAAATGAGATGTTAAAAGGAAGTAGTTCACAGCTGCTGCTTTTGGAGAGGAGGAAGCCCCGTTACTAGGAGAAATGATGAAAGGAGGGGAAGATTCAAGGGCACAAGGGTAAAGGATGAATTAATGGATAGAACGAAGCGGGGTAGGAAAGGAAAAAGAGTTATTGCTGCATTCCCTCAAATTTTCAGGATTTTCAGCTCCCTGGTATTATTTATGTGTGTGTGGCCAACGTTAACATAGAACAAAAAAACTGGCAAGTCTTTGCCAGTTCGTGTCTGCCTAAGAAATAATCTACTTTTTAATTATGTTTCTATTTCTTCTAGGCTGCTGTCCTGAATATGTCGGCTTTTACCACCTCCTTTGTAAATTATAAGCCCTGATGTTAGGCAAAAAAATGTAACCTGTTTTATAGTTGACAGTTTGACATAGATACAAAATCACATCCAGTGTTACAGAGATGTTTTTCAGCCTGTGGTAGTTTTACCTATTTTGCCCATCCTATCAAGGTGTTACAAGACATGTTAAATCAGAGCAGGTTCTTTACAATCACTTTTGTGTCTCTGCTTGAAAGATGTATGTTGATTTGGTATACAAGTGAAACAAAAAAGAAAGACTCCACCAGGAATTTCATGTGCTTTTCCACCCATGTAATTAAGGTCTTGTGTTGATTTCACAGTTCTGCGTATTGGTGTTGGTCAATGGCAGAAGCTCTCTTAAAAACCAAGGGAAATAGGATTTTTTTTTTTTTTAAATAAATTAAATTGTTTGGCTGAAGTGTCCAATTAGCACTGGTCCAGTTACAAGACACCCTGGTGCAGGAAAGCAGGAAGCAATACATCTTGCTTCCTAAGTAGAAACTTCATTTTATTTTTAATCAGTGCTATTAAGGAAGACTTCCTTGGGAGCAGGCTTCACTGAGGGTTTGTTCATTATCAGCTCAAGGTGAAGCCAAGGGGAACCTTTCTTATTTCATACCAGAATTGATTTTTTAAAAAAATAAATAACAAATGCACGCACAGGGGGTTGGTGCATGTATTAAAAAGTGGAGTTGCCACTGGTAACGCAGCTGATTTCCTTTGCTGGAAAAGTCGTTCATTACTTACCTGAAGTGAAAGGTTAATGGCCTGTAGCAATGTGAAGAAACCCCTACAAAAATGCACAGCAAGGATCTAATGTTGTTATACAATAGTGCTTTCCACATACTTTTCCTCAGGTAAGACAGACACTGAAGATAGCGCTTGCTGTTCTAATATATATACTTCATGAAAAGTAGTACCCAGCACACTGGAAAATGAAAAGGTCCCTGCTACTGTCAGACAGCTGTCACCAACGGCACAAATTTTGCTTTCTTTATTGATGTTTGCTAAGCATGCTGGTTATACTTTATGTATAGACCTGCTGAACTTCTTTTCCTTAAAAAGCATCTTTGTTGTAGTCAGAGTAACTTCTTTTGTAGTGTGGCTGTTGCTTTAATTGCTTTCCCGATGTCTTAAAACTGTTACTTTGGCACACTTCTTTTTTCTTGCAGTTTGAACACAATTAAAATTGAGATCTTGTTTAGTGTGTTTGATACTGAGGTATTCTGAAGAATTTTGTTGGCGCTTGAGCTCAAACTGGAGCACTTCAGGGAGATCAATTAGGCGCCTCACTGAGACGTGCCTGTGATGTCGGATTAAGCCAAGTCACTCAATGGCTCAGGAGAGAAAATGCAGCGTACATGTTGCAAACCAGAGAAGAATTTAATGGGTATAGACTGCAACCCTTAGTCTGTCATTGAAGAAAAACCTTGGGTTGGCACTGCCTCTGGAAATGAGAGTGCTGCTTGGTCTCTCATGTGTGTGTAAGTAATTGGTGTGGTACTTGGGAAAGGGAATCGGGCTGGCTAGGAAGCACTTATTTCCAGGCAGGTACCAGAGTGATGGTGGGTAGCTTGGCCACTTTCAAAGTCACTTCTCCAAAAAGCTGTATGGATTTTGGTGTCAGCAGGAGCAGAGAGGGTAAGAGAAAATGCAGGAAGAGACATGACTGCTTTTTTTGAGTGACAGGCATAGCCAGTAACAGGATAAAATGTGCATCAAATGAAAGTGGCTGATTTTTAAAAGCTGTGGAGTATCATCTCTCATCTTCTAAAAGATGCAACTTAATCAAAAGTACCCAAAAAGCAGTAGTGCTGGTACAAGCAGTTCCAACATGAGGTTGGTTTCCCAGTGAAGGCATCTAGGCAGCCCCCAGACCAGAGTATCAGTCCCTTACAAGGGGCTACTGGCAGAGGGGGAGCCCATGGTCAGCTGCGCTGCTATAGAGAGAAACCACAACCAAACCAGGAGAGTGGGGACATCCTCAGGGCCGTGACTTCTCAGGATATAAAGATAACAACAAGCAAGTGGTCCCCAGTGCTTCTAAGTAAGAATTCTGCCAGGACTAACTTGAAATAAGTGATGCCACATATTAAACAGTCAGAACTTTTTTGCAGTGCTCAGATCTTCCCGTGTTGACCAGTCTCAGCTGGGCCATAGCTTAAGAGGAGTTAACACTGCGTATAAAATATGTATCAGCAGTTTCGATTTATTTAGTGCCAGGTGCTGCCAAAGTGTCTTTTTTGTCAATGATACTAGCATAAGCATTGGAATACTATGTAAAATCACTTTTTAATCTGCCCCTGCAAGCCGATGGCTGAGTGTTACACAGATCAGAGTCTGTTTGAACCTAAAGTTATTGCTTTAGTCTAACTTTTCCATATCAAGTAAAAACTTCTACAAGGCACAGATCTTTATCTTGATTTCTTGGATCAATATTTGATGAACCTACAACTTTTGACCATGTCGCTTAATAGACATACATGCTTTCCTGACATAATTGAAAATTTTTGAACCCAGTTGTCTACCTCCTTTTTGGCACATCCCTTCCTCCCCAGTCTTCTTCGTTCCCCAGCACTCTCATTTCACTTACTGTAAATTGTTCGTTACTTCCTGTTTGGTAGTTTTTGCTTAATTGGTTACAGAACTCACTCTACCACTGTTTAAACTTTGTTGCTGTACAGAGAGGTGGGACTGGAAAAAGCTTTGAGAGTGTAGCCCAAGGAGAGCAGCTGATAAGTCTGATAAAACAGAACCTTCTGGTGAAAGTTGCTGCTAACCTCAGCTGAGGTGCAGCAACCAGTTACGGGGACATCCCCGTTCTGCTGCAGTACAAATAAAAACTACTGGTACCTGAGTAAGCTTACTTCATTTTGCATCATGGTAGGCTGGGAGCACAGCTGCAGTCAGTTTTTGTACGTCAGCTGAAAGGTTAGAACTTTTGTGCCACTCTGACGTGTACTTAGAGTTGTCAGGCCACGTGATATGCTGGAAATGCTTCTTGGAGTTGGCTGTGTGAAAAAGCAGCTTGTAAATTAGCTTTGGGAAAAGTCCTCAGTGACAAAGGTTGTGTGGTGAAACTGATTGCTGTAAGGCAGGGGAAAAAATACACTTCTTATGCAGGGAATAGTGAGGAAAATGCAGGCTTGCTCAGCACCACTGCAGCTTGCAAACACGTCTCTGCTGAAGCAATACACCATTTCTGTGTGATAGTTGCATTGTACAGAATTGCCCTTCAGCTGTGTGTAATATATGCATTAGTTTTGGTTTTAGCTGCCATTCTTGAAAGGAACAGCATAAAAGGGAAGAACAAATCACTTTATTTTCCATATGTAAGTGTTTTCCTTCTGCATAATCCTTTTCTGCTTCAGTGAATAATTTGTCAATCCCATTGCTCCTACCTGGGAGTTAGCCTTCTTTTGACTTGTCAGTTTGCAGCAGCCTTTCTCTAATGATGTATGCAAATAAATCTGGGTGCACTACTTCAGATAATACTTCTCATCTGCATAAAGATGTTTGCGTTCTAAGTTTTTCCTTATTTATTTTACGTGCTATTCATTTTGCTCAGCTGGGAAGGAATGCGGGGTAGGGAGGGAAAAGAGTAGTATATCACTAAGTTAAACAAGAGTTGACAGCAGGTTACATATTAGTAGAGAATAATAAATTTCAATCATAAGATTCCAAAGAGAAAGCTCTATAAGGTTTTATGAATCTTTTTGAAATCATTGCTGGTTGAACTGTTGCTTTTCATTCTGGACTTGCAGGCTGTATATTCTGCCCTGGCTTTTTATCCTGGTAATTAAAGTAGTCTCTCCTGTGAATAGATTAAATATAGTAAATATTATAAATGTAAATTTCCTATTTTTTCTGGAAGGTTTTGTGTCACTTTTATGTGTGTGCTTCAGGCTGTTGTTTGGTTAAGATGTTTTCAGTGTCAAAATAAGCAGCTCCTCCCTTTTTCTGTGATACTGTCTCAATTTGTAAAGCTGAAACAGTGATCAACAAAGCAAATCTAGCTGAAAAATACCGTGTTTTATCCTTGTGGAAAAGGTGTCTTTCACCTTCTCATCTCATGGCAATGAAGGTATACATTGTAATAACCAAGGAATGACGGTGGGTACAGAAAGAACTGGTGGAGTTGGTACAAGCAGCAGCACCAAATAGGTGTGGGCTCAAACATCACCACCCCCAAAAGATACAGTCCTTCTCAGGAGCTGAAAATGTTGAAGAAACGCCCACATTAATTATTGAGCAGACCTCTATAAACAAAGCAGGAAAGCAAATACTTTGTGTCAAGAATCTGCTGTCTGCGTTGTGTATGCTTTGTGTTTTGGTTTTTTACTGCGGACTACCTCTTGTCTAGTCTTGATGGCTTAATGCACAGTTACTACTGGAGCACAGTTGGCACAGTCCCGGAGATCTCACAGGCAGCTTAGTCGGAGCAGAATCCATCCCATGTGCCCCAAGACGCTGGGCCACAATGTGGAACAGAGCATGGGGAGTGAAGAAACTCACTTTGCAAGTGCATTCTATGTACAAAGTAAAACCTCTGTGTAGGTGCTCGACTGACTGAGTTCAGCAGTTACTACCTGTGACACCAGTGATACATTTAATTGGGGTATTGATACCAAGAAGTATGTGGTGGTGTAAAGGATAGGGACTTGCATTACAGTTTTGGCAAACCTGAGCTGAAAGAAAAAGCAGCACAGATGGCTGAAAATAGCAATAAAATATTGCAGTTCATGTCTGCAGAAATCATTAGACAGCAGTTAAAGGGTTGTTATTACTGCATCCGATTTACTTGGGGAGTTATATTTCTGTAATGTCCACTAAAACAATGATTCTTCTGTTTTTAAGTGGAGCCCATGCCAAGTGCAGATGTGTTTCTCTGCAACCATGAAATGGATTTGTCAACAGTAAAGACGTAGATTCTCTTGGTGGCTTCTGTTTCCCTTCTGCCAGCTCAGCACAGTAAGCAAACAGCAGCATGGCTGTCATTTGCTGTCCATCCTTGCCAAAATTGAAGCCTTATCAGTTTTATGGAGTTATCGCAAATGTAGCATTTTGGTTTCATGCTGGCAGTAAACAAAGATGACAGTTTTTATATGGTAAATCAGAAGATCAAAATATGACCTATGACACGTTGCAACACACAAGCAGCGTAAATGCAACACTTTGTAATAAGTGAACCTTTGAAACTTTTTGGAGAACTTAGGAGGGCATTGGGCTATATAGCACTTTGATCAAGACTGGTTTTTAGAGCACAGTACATGTGATTAGCCAGTGTTTCGTTGTGGGTGTTGAACAGTCCTTAGGCTACTGCAAAAAACAAGGCAAAAATCTCTCAACTTCTTTTTTTGGCTGCAGGGGTAAAAAGCATGGCTTCATCATGATGTGTGACAAAGTTCCACAGCACCAATCGGCCTTTTAATCACATTTGCTGTGGAATGCTAGCAGAATCCTTTACAAGCATCACTAGACTATTAGAGGGTCATTTATTGATCTTTATTCTCCATGAAGAACCACAGTTTTATTGATTCCTCTAACATTTACAAGTCTCTATCTTGGTCTTAAAACCTTTTTTTATTGGTACAATTTGGTAGTTTCTGTTTGGTTTATAGGTTTATTTTATGCTGTTCCTTTTAAGAATGGCAGCTAAAACCAAAACTAATGCATATATCACACACACTTGTTCTTCAGTGGCAAAGAGGTAAACAGATGTGAATAGGTAAGCTTGTAAATCTGAATCTTCTCAAGTGAATTCAGTTTCTCCAACCAAATTTATTTTTTCTATACATGGATATTTTTGAGCTTGCTGAGGCAACCAGTTTGTCTTGAGCTGAAGCAGAGTCTGTGTTTCTAGAAAATCTAAGATAGAACAGCTTTTAAATTCTTTTAACGTCTCAAATTTAATAAAAAAATCATAACACCAGATTTAAAATATTATCTCCTAAACAAAATTTTATCTCGCCTAAAGCAAATGGATGCAAAAAGAACAACATTTAGCTTCCACCGTTTCCTCCACTAAGTCAGTAGAACAAGGCTCTTCCTGAAAAGTACATCCTTTATATGTAACAACAAATATACTGATCCAGGGTTTAATAGGGCTAAACCACCACTGTTAACTTCTTATTGGTCCTATAAAATGTTGTCTCCCCACGTGCTTTTCCTGCTGAGCTGCACTGCTGTTGTTTTTGCCCATGATGAGCATGGTGGAAGTTTGGCCATGCAGCTGTAGCTCCAATTATATATTATATCAGGCAGGCTTCACTGCCAAAGGCTGTGATGAGGCCTTGGTAACTAGAAATAAACAGAGCTAATGCTGCACCTTGTACTCCCAGGACAGAAATACCATGGTTTTGCCCAGTTTGAATGAATGCATTGTGTGTTGCTTGTTTTATGAAGAGTGTGCTAAGAGAAGGAAAAACAAGAGCTCCTGGAAAGATTTTTATGTTAGCGCCTCTGATAGAGGTCTTGAGTTTCAGTCCATGGCTTATTTGGATTGGATGTGAATTTTCAGTCTGTTTCTAATGGATGCAAATGTGAGTAGGTGGTTTTCTGGAGCAGTCTCAGGAGTTTCTGAGTGGTGTTTACTGTATTAAAGGCAGACTGCACCCGAAACTCAATTTTTTAATTTTTGCATTGCTCCAAAGGACACTTGTGTGTTGTCTTAGGAATTCTAAATAAGCAATGATAGATGAGCATCTGAATTTCAAAATTATTGTACCAGAAAACTATGTAATCCCTTTCACTTACTGTCATTTATCTCAGCAGGCGGCCAATTTACAACATTTTTAGATGTTTGGAAAAGTATTATCACTGGTTTGCCCTGGATGACTTATACACACACTTTGGAAAGCATCAATGTCACTGTTGAGAAGTGCACTTTCTTAAAACAAGACTGGTTACAGTTACTCATTCTTCAGAAATGTGTTTGTTAATACTCTGGGATGAAGTAATTTTCTACTACAGTTATGTTTCCCTTGCAAAAAAATATGTATTCAAATCATCCTGGGGGTTTAGATTCCTATTTGCTAATGAGTACAAACTTCAAACAAGACTTAACTTTTTTCCCCACAGTTAGAACAACTGTGTTGCTTTTGCAAATCAGTAGCTTTAGGTCTTTTTGAAGAGCAGATCCATGAGAGATGCTTCAATATTTTGTTTAATTTACAGGCTTTTGTGAAATATTGAAGCTGATGCTTTACAGGTATGCACTGGCAATCCATATCTGCAATGTTGCTGTTCTGGGAGTATCAAATTCTAGCAGAATTCTGTGCATTATTTTCCAGCAACTCTTTTTTGCTTTAATTCGTTGTTGGTAAGAGACTTACATCGTAAATGAAGAGCATAAAATGGTTCTTGTATTCTTATATTGATTCACTTGTCAATTTGCCTAGTATCTTCCTCTCCACTACCTCCTCCTCAGTATCTGCTTTTCACTGTTCACAGATGAAAGTTTTAGACATCAGTCCACTTGTAAATCAATAATTTATAATTTCATTTCATTAACAGTGTCTACATTTTATAGTTACTCAAAGTGAGAAAAATATTCAATTGTACAACCAATTCCCACTGTAAACACTCTGGACTAAGCTATGGAGGAGCAGATGTGGAGAACCTATCTTTTTGAACTCCACAGCACTTGCAGGCAGTTCAGGCATGACTCATCTCATACAACCATCAACACATTCTGTCAAAACTAGGTATGCTGGGTGGGTCAGTAAACTCCCAGAACTTGTGAAGCTTCTTCAGGGATGCAGTTGAGCTCGCAGCTCTGTCTCTGTCTTTCTCTGTTCATCCCAGTATGTAGTGTGAGCATCTACCAGCTCTTTAGCTGGAGTTTTATAGAACTGAGCACACTGGCTACCTGGCCTGTACCAAATATCCAGCTTTCTGAAGCTGCTTGGATTCTAGAAAACTCAGTGTCTTTGTCACAGCTAGAGAGATGTGTAAGCAAGAATTTAAGCAGTCAGTGATAGCTGATAATGATGTTGCTTTCAGGTAATCTGAGATTCTCTGTATCACTTTCAATAAAGTGTTTTTCAGTTTTTCTATGCACACACTTCCAATTTTTCACAGTTTAAAAGTAGATATTTACATAATAAAGGGGGAGATTTCCAGTGGTTATTTGCAAAAACATTTCAGGTGTCAAAAAATGGTAAACAAAAAGCAACCAACTTATTTCTTTCCACCTTCACCCCAGAAAGTTGCTCCTTAAAGATGAAGTAATCAGTACCAGCAGATGGACCAGATACAATATCACAGTTCCCACAGTATTTCCTTCTGGTAATGGTAGAGATACTATGTCAGTACATTTTTCTACTCCCATTGTTCTAGTTTCATTTTTCTAAGTATCTTCTGCCTGCTTACAGCTGGGAATACAGTCTAATATGAAGGTCTGTTCTGTATATTCTACATCTGATTAAACCTGTATCACTTAGTCCTCAATCTGCTATGCTCACCTAATCAATTCCCAGCTATTAATCAGTTTCTGATTTCTACTGTGAAACACAAAAATGGACAGGCTATTTCTGTGCTTTATTTACAGATGTTTACACAAGTAGGCTGGTAGAAAAGTACAGTAGTGAATTCCTTTTTCCTCCAGGACAGTTTCAGTCCAAAGGGTAGTAAAAACCACTATGAAAAGCATTTACAGGATTTATGAACTGATAGTTGGATCCTGCCATAAAAGAACGTGAAAAACAAAGCAGGGAATGGGCATCTGTGGGGACTAGTTGCTTGGTTAGTGGTTTTAGAGCTTTATGGGAAAGCCTGTCAAACTATAAGGTGACCACAAACTCCACTGGATCATTTTTAAAAGGTAAAGTACTTGATCTTTCTGACTTTGACATTTCTTCTTTTGAAGTGTTAAGACTCTACTTGTACTTCTTGGTCAGAAAAATCAAGTGTTCAGAAACTGGTCTGTCTGTGTGTATTTCTTGTGTATGTCTTTCAGGGACAAGAATGAAATTCACAGCATTTTTGCCAAGATGGGTTTCCACTAAGAATGTGGGTCAGAGCTCAGTAAATAACTATCTGCATAAACAAACTTTCTCTCTTTGTAAGAACCAGGCTTTAACAATGAAGACAGTAATAGCCATTTTGCTATTAATTATGGGTATGAAACAAAGGCTTAGCACCAAAAATCGTACAAATTGGCCTCCAAAATGTAGAGAATGCTGTCTTCCTTTTGTCATGCTAATAAATGTTGCTTCTAGATTTGTATATGGTAGAAATTCTCCTATTTCATCTACATACCTCTCTAGAAGGGGTGAAAGTCACTACCAAAAAAACTAAAGCAAGAGCAGTCATGATAAATGCAGTTCATTTTAGGAAGGTATTTCTTGCTTAAATAAATACCATTGACCATTACAGTCAGCTATCTTGTGAAACTGGATGATAATTATTCTTGATTCAGTCATAAAAAAAAGTTCCCAGCTCCTTCTGCTTAACAGAACAGGTCAGCTGGAGATTCAGAGAAGAATAGAATGTGATCTTGATGGATCTGAAAGAATCATAACTTAATCAAGGAAACTGGCTAGGTATTCCAAAGTGGTGAGACCTGGAAATGTGATGGTAATATTATATCAGCTGTCCTACGTAAGACCACAACAACAGATCCTCTTCCACACTAGCATTTCTATTATTTAGAGGCTACAGTGGTAAGTAGACATACACCCTGATTTTTGATGGTGCAAAAGGAAAGATGTAGTCATTTAGACCTGCACAATGTTAGGTATATCAGAGAGAAAGGTACTGACGGAATTACAACTTATGTGCTAATATGCCCTTTATTTTCTTCTAAGAAAATACTTCATAATGCTTCTAAATCCTGCTGCTGTAGAGCAGTGGAACATAGTATCATGTGCATCCAAAAAGTTGGAAATCAAGTGTGCTAAATTTAGTCAGTAATGGCTCAAAAGGTCAAATCTTATAATAATGTAGAGAAGAGCACCCACTCACCACCACCTCCTCTTCTCCCACATGAAAACTTGTTTTAGATGAGGTTCGGTTGTGCTATTTAATTATGGAGTGGAGTTCATGGTTTGAATATGTGTGGAATTAAGAGTTTGTTTTCATGGATTGCAAATGTTTTTAATAAATATTCAAGCTTGATATTAGTGGAGAGTGTTTTTACCATACACTTAATTATGGGGAGTTGCCTAGCAAGGTCAGTGAAATGAAAATATTTGCTCTGGCATGCAAGCAAGTTCTAAAAAAGCTTAGGCAATATTTCTGCTGCAGAAAGTGTCAATTTAGAGCTGCCCAAGTTCTGCTCTAACTTGTGAATTTTATTTTTCTAAAATAAAATAAAGTTGTTTGGTTGTTTTTGATCCTTCTTTCATGCTGAATTCTTTTATCAGATATGCTGCATGGTTCTGCATTACATTGCTTTGTTGTGGTGGTGGGATTTTTTTATTTATTTCAAGGCCACTTTATGTTGTCTCAGAATATATAGCAGGAAAAAAAACTTAGGACATTTGAGCTATGTGTTGAAAATAATCTATTAAATGTAACCTGGTTTAAGTTAATTAATTAACATATAGAAGAGGTAGATTGGTGGTTCTACTTTGTGTCTTAGTTTATGTGGGAAGAAAAGAGCCTGTACAGATATTTGCACTCTACTGCCACAGTCTCATGACCGTTGAGGAAGGTCAGCAAGGTGAGAGGACCTCCTAGAGTCAGAACCCTGTAAAGGTATTTCCTTTACAAAGGTGAAAAGATGAGTGTATTTATCAGTATTACATTATTCTTAATGCATCTGGCATGAAACACTAGTGTTTTACTAGGTGAATTTTGTTTAGTTTTGCATAATAAAATGCTGCTAGGTTTCAGGGCACCAACATTTATCATGCATTTGACACACAATATAGGTGTTACAAGTTAATATATTAAGTTATGCATTGCTGAAGAGACAGAGATTGGATATCATTCATTGCACAGAGATGGAGTGAGTGGATGTGTTCCCAGTCATGAACCAGCTGTGAAAACTAAAGTACTTTGTTAGGGAGGGAGGAAGGACATGGACAAAGGCTGAAACCTGTCTGCCATCTTGTAAGGAAAGGAAAAGGTGTGAGAAATTTTTTATATAACCTACCTCCATGGAGATACTTGTGTTTTTTCTTTAATTTCCCCACCTTTAATAAATGTTTGAATTTGTCAGTTTTGAATTTTATGAATGAGTAACATGTCCACTTTATTGTGATTTGAATTCAGGCTGGATAACAGTAAAGCACAAAGGAAATTTGTAGACCAGGAGCATAGAACACTTCAGACATCCTTGTCCTCCAGCATATTTTTCGTGATACACAAAGAATAACAACAGGAGATCCATTTGAGCTGCTTGAGCCATGCGGTGAATTGGCACTCACTGCAAAAGAACAAGAACTAGCCAAGGCAGCAGTTTCTTCTACCTCCTGTTGGTTACATTCCTGACATGGGTCCATGTATCAAAGTCTGTGGGAAAAGTAACACTGTAAAAATGTATTCACTTTTTTTTGTTTTGCGCAACCTGAGAAACTGCTGTAAGGTTGTATCAATACATTATAACTGAGAGAAATTGATTTTTTTTTTTATAACAAACAGTAGCAGTAGTTCCACTTGGTTTGTAGTTGTGTTTTTGAACCATCGGTCTCATGCCTAAGAACTTAAGCTTGCTAGAAAATCTAGTAATTATATATCTACCTGCTCACCTGTAATAATACCATATGGAACAATGCATGCTTAGAGAGGGAAGAGATTTCTAGGAAAAAATGAAGTCATTTCCCTATTTTCTTTCCACAATATATCGTCCTTTAAGAGCTGCAATTTGAAGCAATTGGTGAAATGTATTGTCACCTCATACATGCACAGCCTCTGGCATTATTCATCCACAACCTCATCTTCTACAACTACTGGAAGTTTTCAAAATTTGGGAAGTTTTCAGTTGTTTAGTCGTAAATCAATTTTCAGCCTTGTTCTTTTTGGATCAGGAACTTATGTCAGCAGAAAAAAATAAGAACAAAAGTTATAATTGGTAAAGAATGTTTTAGACAAAATAGTAACATTTCACCTTCAATTATGTACTGCTTGGTCCTCTGATTCACTTTTGTAAAATTTTATCAGTTTACTTTGTGTATACTAACTCAGAGACAGCAGCATGGATCTTACTGGCAGGAACTAAAAGTAGCTTGTGAGTGCTGATGACATTCTTCTCAGTGCCAAGTGGGTCTGATGGCTGAAAAGTCATTTTTTGTTTACATGCAAATGCACAAATTCTCTACCAGAAAGTTTAACAAGATAGGGGTTAAAAAAATTGGTCTTGTTGCATTGCATCTCAGCAAAGTTGTGGGATTAACTGATCCACTTGGCAAAATGTTTTGAGCTACCTGTGATAAAATGTGCTGTCATGGAACTGAATGTATTTTTTCCAAATTACTGATTTAATAAAGAAGTTTTCAGTGCTGAAAACATTACTCAATGTTTAGTTCAAAACACTAAAAACAGTCAAAATTGGGAGCTGTAGTAAAAGGTGAAAATCAGTACCCAGTCCATTTCAGTTGCTGCAATTGCACTTATTATGACCTGGAAACTGCTTTCTCTATAGGAATTTATTTACCTAATTATTTTTAAGTAGATAATATTTTATTTCTGTTTGCATTCTTTGCCTTATTAATTAAGTCCATGCATCTACCTGTTCTGTGCGTTAAATTCTCAGTAAATTCTGCTCATTAAGGAACATAAGTTTTAGTGGTAAAGAGCTAAAGATCAGTACAAACAGCATGCTGCATTTAGGAGTTTTATTAGGAGCCTTAAGGACTCTGTTGCCAGGTCCTAGATGAGCTTTGAAAGCATTCATATACAGAAGCAAGTTCTGATAGATCTGGTTTTCATCAGTAATCTTCTCAATAAAGTCAGTGAAAGGAAAACAAAAACACATATAAAGCTGAAACAGAAGGAAAACTTTTAAACTGTTGGAAGCCCAGGTGTGATTGTAGGTGTGTACCTGGTCTAGTCTAGAGCGATCACCCAGAAACTCCCAAAATCAGCTGCCCTCTGGCTGCCATTCTCACAGTTGTCTGCTGCTGACAACAGGGAGAGACACTGCGTGTCAGCTCTTGACTGATGCTGTCATACATCTCTTCATTAAATGCATTTAAAGGTTGTGCTTATACTGGCAGTGCCCCCAGCTGACCTTTTGCATTGAACTAAGAACCCTTGTTCTGATGTGAGTGGGACTGAAAGGGAGTGAGCAGCCATAGGAAACTTCTTTGGCCATCTCTTGTATGTATACAGTCATGGGAGGTTTTAATACTTTCCGTAGCTTGCCCCGCTGTTTGTTTGTGACTGTGCTTGCGATGCATTTTTCTAGAGAAGGAAAGGAGTCGTGGCCCGGAGGCCATGCAGGTGGGAAGGAAGTGTGTCAGTGTTTGCTCTGCCTGAGGTACCATTTCAGAGTCCTGGCTGTGTTGCACTGTGTATATGACTCACAGCAAGCATTATGGACATATCAGTGCATCCACAGCACCACCTGATAACCCTTGTTTTGGGGAGCAGCAGGTGTGGAGCTGCTCTGCATGGCTCACTCCCAGCAGTGGTGCCCAGGCCCGAGGGTTGCTCCTCTCAAGCAGCAGGGAGGGATTGTGCTCTGGCACCCAACACTCAGAACCAGCTGCTAGCACCAGCAGTGCCAGAAATCTCTCTGAAAGGAAAAGGGGGGGGAAAAAAGAGTTCCCAAGCTGATGTTTAGACAAGCATGATTTGTCAAATGGACTGCACCTCAGTAGGTCTTGCTGCCTTCCACATCTTGGGATGCTTGAGAATTAAGGTACTTGCTTTGATGCTGAAATAGGAACTAAAGCTTTTTTACCCATGTTTCTGGTAATGCTGATGCCACCGCTTGCTGTTGTCCTGTTGGTCTTTTTTGTTGTTACTGTTACACAGACTGTTGGTTACCAATCTCTTCAACAGCTGACATAGTGCTTTGCCATTTAATCATTCTGCCACTGTCCTTGCAGACCTCAGTGTTTCCATAAGGCAGCAACTGTCAAATATTAGCCAGGATTTAGTTATTTGCTTTAGTTCTTTACATAAGTACTTAGTTACAGCTAAGACATGCTTTTTACCTTTTCCAAAAGATACACTTGCTCTCAAGGAAAAATGGATTAAAATATGTTCTTTTCACGTAAAACCGTTTGCTCCTTCCTTTTCTATGAGTGCTGACCTGGCAATGTAGGTTGGTCCTTTATAGAAATGAGGAAAAGGAATAGTGTCGTGTGTGTCCTCTTTTTACTAAAATTTAAGAAGAGACAAGAGTCTTCCTCTAAGTGATCATTCTGGGCACTTAATGAGAATGCTTAGTCTGTTATTATAGAAGGCTGGTAACATTTTATTTCAAAAATGCTTGGGCAACTACACAATTTAAAAGAAGTGAAGGCTCTGTAGTTTAAATAGTTACAGCTTGATTCTGGGAATTACTGGCAATGTTATGGCTGCTTTAAAACAGAAGGCAACATTGACATATTACGGTTGTACTTTCAGACGTAAGAGTCTATCTGTTAATGTTAAACATATGTCCATTGACTGTAGCTGTGCTGTGGTTTTCTAAGACAGAAAAGATGCTCAGAATTTCCTATTCTTGTAAAGGAAAAGAAGAAATTTCATTTTTATGAGATAAAAATCTTAAAGAAAATTTTTGTATGCTGAATGAAAAATCACTAACTTTCTGTCATTCTTTTAAAAACTAAATTTGAGCCAGGTGGGTTTTCTCCTTGACAGGAAAAGCTTGTCAGCTAGACCTTTGGCACCATTTGCTTTGTACTGTGACTCTATTATACTTTGGGGAGAATATTTTAAACCGGACAGTGTGTCGTGGCACCAGTACAATCACATCCTCTCAAGGAGCTCTTGGTGACTTACTCGGCAAGGCAGCATTACGTAAATGATTGCCTCAGCAGGATTCAGACTAAACTTTTAAAATGTTATCTACTGCAACTCAATTTAGGTTCAGGAGGACGTTTTCCCTTTGTTACAATTTTATTACTATATCCGTTTAATCTTTTATTATTCAGGTCTAGGTTTATCAGCTCGTATTTCTTAAGCTTGTAGGACTGAACATTGTAAAATCAATATTTCCGCTAATTAAGGTGGGTTTTGGGAGTGGATAATCAAACAGTGTAGTGAATCATTAAAAACTTACATGCTAATATTGACTAGCATTATTGGCAAAAGGAGACCAGTTCTCTATGCCAGGCACTTCTTTCTTTCTTATATTTTTAATGCAGAAGCAAAACACGTTCAGTAAAAAATGATGTTCTCAGCACTTACTAGTGTAGGATGGTCCTTTTTGGGTTTAAAAGCAATGTATTAAAATTCTGGGCACTCATACATAGCATTTTCTTTCTCATCATTTAACTTACCTGTAATTGGTATCTGACTGTGTTTGGAAATAGGTGGAAAGCTCCTGCCTTTTATGAACATAATGGATCATTTCTAATTATTGCCAATTTTTTGCCAGTACCTTTTTACCCTCCCAGTGATGTTTTTTTCTTGTCTGACATTCGCTAATGTTGGTTTTAGTTTATATGTTTACATTAGCTGTAGCCTTACTCGTGTTTGCTTCTGGTCTTCTCAGTGGGTGCTACTGAACAGACTGGTAAGCGAGGATTTGCTGCCACATTAGGAAATAGCTTCCTTCCCCCGGTTCCCTTACCAAGGACTGCCAGTGGGACACTGGATGCTGTTGAACACGATCATTTTATTCTGTGGCATTTGACTGACTTTCACCTTACAAGCACATACTCAAAAGCCTCAGGTCTACTGTGTGATTGAGAGTGACTTGACTGTGCATCTCTCCTGGATCAGGTGCTTGCATGAACAAACTGCTCAAGATCCTTTCTGTAAGAGTCGTATCTCTTTGGCAGGGTTACTTAATGGCTGTGTCATGTGCAGGGGCTGCAACTCTTTTTTAAAGGAAAGTATAGGAAGACGAAGACTGAAAATACATTCATTCACTCTTTCAGTGTAAAACCACAAATTGGAAAACTCAATCTGACATGAGCCAACCTCACATTGCATCTTCTCAGACTGTTTTTCTCTGTGCTTTTTCAACTAGATCACAACTTAAGGAGTTATTTTGTGGTTCTTCATAACCTTCCTAATTAAAGGAAACTTGAAATCACTGTGGAATTAAGGCATGATAGTTTAGCTGGCTGGAGGTAAGGAGGGTTCTAAGGAGAAATTATGTCAAATACCATCTGAGCCACGAAAATGATAAATGTGTTATCACTGTATTTCCTGAGAAAGTTTCTCACTAAAATGCTTAATACATTTTTATTGCCTAATTAGAAGTTCAAAGGAAAAGCTTTTTTTGATGAAAGCACAGTATTTATCATTCTTGTTTCTAAGATTAACTTCTTCGATTTGCATGGGAAGCTTTATAACAGTTGCATATTGACTCAGCCAGGCTGTAGTAATTAGGGCAAGTTTTAGTCCGTCTCTTACAATATCCTTTAACAATTCAACATTTCCCTCTGTGACTGAAAGAAATTGAATTTATGTCCCTTACCATCAGCTGGGACAAAGTAACACAGTGAGATACAAGCTCCTATGGCAGGTGCTTCCAGTTCGTGTATGTTAGAGGGTTTGTATCTAGAGAGAGATGGGCAGGTAGTTGTCGCTCCCTGGGACAAGCTACAGCGTGACTTTGCAGGGAAGAAGTAACCTCAGTTTGCAGCCATCACATTGTGTAGCTTTTGCCCTGCATTCATGAAAAGGTAGTTTAAACTGAGACTGGAAGTGAGGGCCAGTATAGAAAGTTGTGTGGTGGGGTCTGTTGCTGCTGCAAGGGCAAGGAACACCAGGAAGGTGATAGCAACTTTGAATATGCCTTCCCTTATTTTGTGGTACCTTGCTGCTCTGCCCTGTGTGAACTTTAAAATGACAGTGTGTGGACGTGTGAATTTAGGAAATCTGCTTTTCTATATTGCTGGGCCCTGTGGATGGATGATTGTGGTTCCCTCATCACTTAAAAGATCTTGTGTAAACTTACCCTGTAGTTGAAACATTTGCAACTCCCCTCTCCTGAACTGATTTGCTGGTGACTAAACAGAGAGACTTGCACTCAAGCTGTAGCTTTTCTTCCAGAGAAGCCATTAATTGGGTTTTCTTCTGTAGGTGGGTGCCAGGTGTCTGTAGGAACTTGTGAGAACATAATATCTTTATTCTGCTGTAAAAGTGAATAGAAGCAGCTTCAGAAATTACTACCAGCACAAATGCAGACAACATAACTGTAAAATCCTACCAGGTTTTGAAAAATGGTTTCAATGCCACTTAGAAGAATTTCTGTATAACGAATTGTTCAGTTAAAGACTGAGTTAATGGACAGAAGAATGCTCAAAAATCAAGATTTAAAAATTAAACTTACTCATTCAATTTGATTTGCGTGCTTGCAGGTTAAAGAAATTCCTAATTGGCTAGCTCTACTTTGTATTTTTTCCTTGCTGGTGTGTTTTAATGTAATTATTGATTGGATTGTGAGCTTGAAACAAAGTGAGGAATATTAGTCTACAAATGCTGATTTGTACAGAAAAACCTGTGCACCAGTTTGTAAGACATTTTAATTTTTTTTTTGAAGAAACACAATTCTTGCTGAGTTGAGGTCTTTTTCTTTTACTTGTGAGCAGTAGATATTATTGTACCTCACATAGATTTGCTGTAGGCAGTGTCAGAGTGCTGGAAAAATCTGTCAAGCTGCTTTCAGAAATGGCAAGACATTGTCAATTAACCCTGCAATTGCACAGCAAATTAGCAAATGTAGTATCTTGAGGATAATACTTTTTCTGTCAGTCTGCTTTCTTTAGTGAGTGCACAGAGCCCCAGTGATTTAGCCCAATATTTAGGACTGAGAAGTACTGTCACATAGTTAACTCTTTAATTTACCCAGGGGTTTTAATTAGCCTTATTAATTTTATTTATTATTATTTATCTGCCCAAGTGACTGGTGTAAAGGACATGAGGTCAGGCAGGCAGAAAAGTCTGGAGAAGCTGGCCATCTGTTTCTCCTTCTGGACAGATGTAATTGGGATGCCTCCAGCCTAAGGGAATGGTAAGCCTGAGTTCCCTGTCTGGTCCAGATGCTCCATGGCTGTATGTGTGTACATGGTTTAGAAAGTTGCTCTTTCACAAATTGTTAGCAGTCCTACAAGCAATGGAACTCTTCAGAGACTATGTTAGTGGGAAGTCTAGCACAGATTTTCCTTATGTCTGTAAGAGCAGGCTTGGTTGGTTTTTTTCTGACTACAATTTTGGTCTGGAAGAGCAATGAAAGCCTGTGACACAACCACAGCTGTCACCGTTTCTTTAGTATCTGAGAAAATCCCCACTGACTGGTGCTGGGTTAAACAGCTCTGGTGAATCAGCACCAAACCCATTTTAAAGTTTCAAAATTTGTACCACTTGCTTATAATGTGGAGTTTTGAAACAATAGTTTTCTTCCAAAAATCTCTTGTCTTTGTGGTTAGCTGTATTTGCCATTCTCTAAAACAAACATATACTAGATACAGCATGATTTGTTTAGATGTGGCTGAGCACAGCATTGGGAGCCACTGAATGGGTTGAGAAAATACCACCTAGCCCGATCAGAGTATGAATCCTTTGCATATATGCTCCAGCTCTGATTCTGTTGAAGCACTGGCTGCATGAGAAAACCAATATTTATGGGTACACCAAAGGACAAAAAGTTGATGCACTTGGATGGTTTGGAAGGAAATCAGATTCTGTGCATTCAGCTACAAGAAAATCTTGCCACAAAAATTGTCTTGGGTCAGGCTGCTTTCCTCATCTCATGATAGCATTCTCATGATAGCAGAGGGTAATTGATGAACACAAGAAAATGACCAAATTTTTTTTCTCACTGACATGTAAATGGTGTCCCCTGCAAATCACAGTTCGATGCAAGCAGGAGATGTCTGTAACAATTTCAAGTTGCAGGTAAGCTTCCCAGAAGGCAAAACTGTGGGATGACCCAGTATCATCATTTTGCTGGTTCTGTGTCAGTCCCCACCACCAAGCCTCACAGGATACAAGACCAAACACACATCATAAATTAGATGGGGAAGGTTGCTTTCCTTTGCCTGTGAGCCACCACACTCTGGAGTTCACCACACAAGGTCACACTGTATTTACTCCAAGGGTCCACTCCAATACAATAGACTTTATGACCCAGAGTGTGGTCACAAGACACAGTTGGGCACTCTGAATGGCTCTGCTTTAATAATATAATAAGAGCAGTCAGTCAGGTCAGCTTTTGCTGCTTCTGCTCTCAGATGGGTTGCAGGGGGTCACAGTGCCGTCCCAGCCTGTTCAGAAATGATGTCTGCTATTAGTCCTGCTTTGTCTGCTCCTGACCACATGCATGTTAGCTGGTTGAGTACTTTCTTTGAGTTACCTTCCTTCCTGGTTCCTGGATATGAGGAATATACACCACTTGAAAACTCCCACAGAAGAAAAGCATTTCTGAGGAAAATAGAAGAGTTTTATTTTACTTTTGAATGTTTTACAAAGTCAAAGCAAAATGATCAACCAACAAGCTTGAGAGTACTAAAGAAGTGCCAAATGCACAATTATGTGGTAGAACTCGTTGCCTCATGCCTCACAGCATGCTGGGGAGGCCAGCAATTAGATGAGTTCAAATGGGGATAATACAAATCAATCAAGTCTTAAAATGGTGTTATGGTTACACGGCCCTGCAGTTGCCAAAAAATTGTCACTAGAAGCAGAGGAGGCATTTCAGCAGAAGTATGTATGCATGTGTGTCATATTCATGCTCCCTTTCCCTGAAGACCTGCTTGTGGGCTGTGGTGGGGACAAAATACTGGAAAAGGTGGATCTGTAAATTGATCCAGTTATCAGTGCTTATGTCCTCCCCCTCATCATTCTGTTTTCTTTGAAATGCCTCTGGGCTTGTGACACTTGTCACCCATCTCTAATGATGGGATTACTTTGAAAGAAGTGATGATAAGAGGAAGGAACTGTTTTCCCTTTTCTCCTCTGTGCTCCAGTCCAGCCTGGTACATCTATTCCACAAAGGAGACATCCATTCTTAATATTTAAACATTCACAGTAATGCTTGTAACTTCATTGGGGATGGAAGAAACATTTTTCTTGTATCCTTCTGTGGTTTTAAAACCTACTTGTAATCAAAAAAGGAAATTTTCACATATAAACCCCAGCTTTGTTCAAGTGAGGATGATGTTTTTGTAGATATTAAATTTTCAAAAATATTTGATCTGTTAATTTGTGGATGAAGTTTAGTTGCTTCTTTGTTTATTAATCCAAGTTTTAGACTATCAGGCAGTGGAGACCTGAAGTTGAAATTTTTCCATCAGGAAAAGTAAACTGCTTTAGTTTACTCCAGAAGAAATGGCAAGAAAAAAAAAAAAAAAAAGTATATACAACTACTGGACACTTAAAGTATGCTGTTGAATTGAATTTAGTTAGGCTCCTTAAGGTAGTCAGATTGAACTACACTATCCTGAAAGTTTTTCCTTCTGATACAAGGATTTTTGAACTTCCTGCCAAAATGAATACCATAGTGAAACTAGACCTTTTCTTAAAGACTAATGTCATGAGGGGAATTGATATATAAGCCCCATAGAATACCTGGGACTGGAAGAGACCTCTGGAAGTCTCTGCTCCAAGCCCCTGCTCAGAGATGATCAAGGTTAAGCAGTTTTATGTATAAAGTAGCTTGCAGATAAAGTACTGATAATTGCAAGTCTAGCTTCAGTTTAAATAAATTTGCCGTTTTATAGAATATAATTCTTAAACTCCCAAGTTCTTCTGTATGTTGAATTCTGCAAAATTATTTCAAATTTGTGTGGTTTGAGCAATACAGAAGTGCTGTGTTGCACAAGAAACTGGTGGGTTGCTACAGTCTTCTCATCTCTCGTTGTGAGGGCGTATCAGCAGTTTAATTGAAACAAAGTGGGAATATTCATAAAATACTTAAGAAATTTATTTTCAAAGGGTATCTATTCCATGGAAGTTTCTGTTTGGCAGGAAATAGTATCATCTGCATTCGTTGTAACATCTTGTATATGATTACATTTTAGTAAATATTTTTCAACTAATCATGTCTTTTCTGGTATACCTTTGGTGGCCATGGCTCGTGGGACATTAGTCATCAAATAAGGATCACCTTTTCAAGACTGGGATTGTAAATCTAGCATAGGGAGCTAATTGGATTTGGGAACCAGAGCAGACAAGATTTGTTTCAGGGCTAGTGTGACAGTGGAGTTACATCATTGGGTTTTGTTTATTCAGTCGTGCATGTGGAGCATTGAGCAGGAGTAAAATAGTGCATTGGTTAAGCAGTAAGTGGTTAAACACAGCACTTAGGCTTGCATGTTTTTTAAGTGGAATTTTCTGGAACGTCTTTTGAAGTGCCACAATGCCATCTACTGGCTCACTTTTCTGTGTTTTTTCCCAGAGGGGTTTTTCCTTTGTATACAGGGTTGTATTGTAAGGGTTTTGCACAGTGTTTTTGAATAGCAAAATAAACAAGCTGGGATAGAATGAGCAAAGTAGTTTTTGTATGCATGTTTGTTAAAGGACATAATATATTATATACATTAAAGAATCATTTTTAATCTCTTACCAGTTAGTCTTGATCTCCTTTTGTTAAAAGTAACTCTGAGATGATTAATACCGAAGGATAAAGGACAGGTCTCTGCTTTACATAATAGCTTCAGTGTGCAGTAGCTTCACTGTTTTCTGTTTATAGTCAGTCAGTTTCCCTTTTTGTTCCAATGTTTTTATGCCGAAAAATGGACAGAGAATGAAGAAATATTTAAGGTGTCAAACCACAGAAAGAGGCAAGTGTTGTATTAGAAATTATTTCAGACAGGAGTCTCCAGTGACAAATTACTAGATTCAGTCTATTCCCCACAACTGCCTCCTCTCCCTGCCTTTCCCCCAATATGTGTTTAAATAGTCTTTTCAAGAGTCATCAACAACCTTCCACTGACAAACAAATTTCATAGACTTTCTAACAACTGTTATGGAGAAACGTGTATTAGAGAATATTATTTTCAGCATCAGACTGTTTAAATCATAAATGAGCAGTGGGCAGGTCTAAGAAGTTCTATTAGTTTTTTGTTTTAATCCATCTGACTTATACTGTCGATAGGAATAGCCGTCTGTCTTCCATTTGCTGACAACAGAAACAAATGGGCAAATATAAAAATAATTTTAAAAAACCAAACCAACAGGGACTGTAAATACTGTTATTTTTTAGTTTCATTGTTGGGTTTTTCTTTACACTGTCTGGAGAATTTCCTCATTAATTGGTCATTTTGTTTGTCTTCATAAAATACTCTCCACTTTTAATTTGATTTTCCCCTTCACGTTTAGTTTTTCCTAACAGAAGTTTTTCATAATCCTTCCTTTATTCAGTCTAGTTAGGAGAAAAAGAAACATTGGTAATGGCTTGGATTGTTTTTTTACTAGATTTGTAACTCACTCAAGCACAGCTCCAGAGTCAGTATTCAAAACAACAGAGCTAGAAAATAATTTTCCAACAGTTTCCTAGATAGCCTATAGTAAAGGTAAATTCAAACATCTGTGCCTTTCGTGGCCTTTTACCCTTTATCTCAGTGACATTCGGAAGGTCAAGTGGATGTCGCCAAGCCCAGTTTTTATCTGGCAGGAGCTGCATGTTGCTGACAGCAGCGCAGCGTTTGCACGTCGGGGTGTGTGCTGTGGGGAGAGCCGAGTGCTTTTGCAGCTCCCATGGAAAGGAAAGGAAAGGAGGGTGCTGTGTGCTCGAGTCAGTGCTTGTTGGGGCAGTGGGTTATTGCACTGCCGCTGCTGGGCTGAGCGCTGCGAGCAGGGAAGCTGAAATGATCGTGCTTGGCACCCGCGTTGTCCTTTGTCACGTAAGTGATCCGTGTCAGAGGGTGCGCTGGGATGGAGCTCGCTGGCAGCTCGGGCTTCCCAGTCCGTGCTGAATGAGCCACCCAGGAGCCGAATGGGAGCTCTGCCGAGGGCAAAGCCCTCTGTGGTGCATCCATCACTGCTGCTTGGGTTTGGCCAGGGTGTTTTGGGTGAGGAGTGCTCTACTCTGACATGTGCAGAAGAACAGACGCTGCTCCCTGCCTGTGTTTGGAATAAGTGCTAACCTCCCACTCCTAATTGTTATCTGTGCCGGGAAATACTAGGGCAAGCCTCTGCTTAGTGTGACATTAAATAAGGAAGGACTGGCAGAACCAGAAGAGCAAACAAGATGATTTTATACCACATCTTCCATTACAATCTCTTTTTTTTTGTTTTCTTTGAATTGTCCTGTGCTATTGCGAAGAAGGAAGAACTAATTAGGCCAGTTGCTGAAAGTGTTTTGCCACCCACACTACTGAAAAGAACTCTTTGTACAGAATTAGCTCTTACCAGCTGTGCTAAACCCAGTAATTTATCTTTGCCAAAAAGAAGAAAAAAATGCTGCTTTAGTTTAGTCCAATTAAACAAGTTAATGTAAGCTATACCTTATATCCACACAAACACAGGTATCTCCTGCTCAAAAGCTGTAGGGTTTGCAAATAATTATTTTCTCCCTCCTTAATTCTTAGTGTTTGTGAAAAGGGCTGGGTGGGAGAGCACTGGGGAGTTAACCCCTTTGTGTGTGGAACTGGCTGAGTGTGAGCTGTCTGGCTGAAGAGCAGTGTGATGGCAGGACACTTGCCTGAACTTGGGCAGGTTTGAAACGAGGGCTTGGCTTTGGCTTTGGCTTTGGCTTTGTGTGGTGCTGCAGGTGGTGTTTGCCTTGGCACTGAGAGGCTAGGGTAGCAATTCCTGCCCCAGGGGAGAGGCTGTAGGAAGTCAGAAGTCTACCCACCCTCGTCTGGAGTAACTTCAAGAGGAACAGAGTGGTTCCTCTGTGTTTGCAGTTATGGCTCTGCAGAGGTTGCTTAATAAAGTAGATCGAAGTAATCTTTTCTGACTGGGGTGTTGGTTTGGAAACTGAGCTGGAGCTGAGAAGTGATTTCAGGGTGTTCTTGGCACAATGGATAGAAAATGAGACCTCACAGGTCCAAACATTGACTGAAATTCAACAAATCCATCCTCAGTCCTAAAACATTAAAGTCCTTTCTTCTCATTGGCCTCCTATTCAGGTTTTTTAAGAGTGTACACAGTCCAGGCAATGGGGTTTTTTGTATGGCCCTCACTGGAACTCTTCCAAAAGAGGAGAGGAAAAGAAAAATACTCTTTGAAGCTTGGAGGTTTGGAGATAGTAAACCAAGAATGATGGCTGAGCAAGAAAAGAGAAATCTTTCGATATCCTCCATCACAGAAAGTAAGATAAACAAGGAAATTATCGTCATGATTTTGTCAGGAACAGATGACTGTAGTTTAGTAATCTGTAAGAATTTTGCCAAAAAACATGAAGTCTTTTTAATGCAGAAAAATAGAAATGTATTCCTGTCCTGATACACTTAGAGATCTCCTAAACACTGCATTAGGGACTTGATGTGTAAGTATTTGCCTCAATGGGGTGCTCCTTTCTGGGCAGAGATGCAGATTGAATCAAAAACATCCAATACAAAATTTATCTTTGTAAATACAGCTATATTTTCTAAAGATAAATTCAATTTGTTATTTCTGCTCTTTCAAATTTAATTTTGTAATTTAAATGGGCACAGAGAAAAGCCCAGCCTGTAATCGCATCTGAGGTGTGTGTGAGGTAACATCAGTGCAGAGGATGAGACGTATTAGAACCTTAAAGTAAATTGTTCCTTATATAAAATTAAGTTTAATCCTTGTTTATAGCCTTCTTGGAGGACAGGGAAAAATGAAGTTTTTCTGTCTCTTATGTCTTTCTCTTATGTCTTGTAAAATTGTATGTTACAGAATTGACTTCTTTTTTTCCTGAAACACAAAAGGCCTTGTTACTTTAAAATGGTAGTAAAGCACCTGTCAGTTTTACAAAATGCAATGTACCTAGTGCTGTCCTTTGACCAGCACCAGGAATTTTGATAATGACAGTTTGGAGTCAGTTTGGATGGCTAACATCTATTCAAATCCAAAATTCAGCAGCTCACTATGTCTTTCACTTCCACAAACATAGCTTCAGTAGCAGATAAAAGGCATTTTTTAAAAGCATTCTTGTGGCTCAAAGGACATTAACAAAACAGAAGATCTAAATTGCTAGGTTAAACAGTATTACAGTTCTGAGTCACCTGAACTTTTACAAAACCTTTATGTTTGGTGTTTTGGATAAGATCAGAATAAATTTTAAAAAAACAAATCAAAGTTTATTTAGTTAATACAGTATTCCCTTACCAAATGTACATAGTGTGTTACACTTGAAAAGAAAAATATTTGATGCATCTTTCTGTAATAAGTGATTGTGCCAACCTGTCCTAATTTTTGCAGTTTTCCTGCTAGTTACACATAATTCTTTTGTTTAAGCAAGGAATCGAAGATCTGAGCTGTGAGAGTAATTATACATCTCTGTACTTCTGCTACCTATATATACTTTCTATAAAATATTGGGCAGAATGCTGCAGAGAGAGGTAGCTCCTGCTGGAGAGTCCTCTAGCATAATACATGTTGTGTACTTGTTATCCATTTGTCTCGTGGAGTTATTACTGCAGGTGTTCGTGCAGCCTTGTGCTTTGCTACTGCAGATACTGAGAAAGCTTCTTGTTCAGAAAAATCAAAGTGGAAGTGTAGCAAATGTGCACGGGTGGCTATTGTGCTGTGTAAGATACTATGGAATGGACTTTGAGTGAGCACAGGCCCAGCTGGGATCAGAACGGCTGCTGGCTTCAAAGGCAGTGGATGCCCAAGGTTTTCCATGCTGCCAACCCAAATGCATTTTTAGGAGCCATCAGCATTGCCGTGTGCCACAGTGTTTTCTTTACTGAAGAATCAGTGGCTTTAGCTGTTCCCACCACTCTGGGCTTGCACACTCCTGAGCTACTTTAGCTCTGTGTGAGCTCTGACATGTTCTCTGGCATATTTGTTGTGTAGAGATCCTTGGATGCATCTTCCCAGAACTACATCCAGCCAGCCCTGCTTTTCAGTCCTCGGTATCTTGGTACCTGCTGTCCTAAAATGTCTTAGCTCCTGAAGTTCAGCAGTTCCCAGTGAACATACTTTACCCCTTACACTTACTTTTTGTCCTGTTCACTTAAAAATGTGGTGAAGACAAAGCAACCAAGCTTCTCAAGGCTTTAAAGAATCCTCATTTAGACAAGCAAATCACAGATAAAAATTGATAGTCTATGTAGCATTCTCGGCTCTGGAACTTTCTCTAAGTTCCAGTGGTTTGGGACAAAATCAGATATTTTCAGGAACTGGGAGAGAGGATAAATGTAGGTGGTGATGGGTATAATTTAAAAAGGCAGGGGGGCACAGGTGGATAAGTAATTTTTTGAAAGATGTTAACCTACAAACATGCCTTATACATCTTAGTGTAACTGATTTGCAGCTCTCCCCAGCAGCCAAGTTCCCCAGTTTACGTGAGAAATAAGGCTAAAGTTGATTCTTTCAGTGCATGGCATTTCTGGCATCTGACTGCAGGTACAAATGTTGCAAAAGGTGGCTTTTATATTATGATTGTTGTCATAATGTTGTGGCAGATCATTTTAGTACCACAGTAGTTCACAGTACGAAACTTGACCACTCTACTCAGTAAGCATATTTAATATCTGTTTATACCTGTCTATAATGATTACATTTTCTTCAGTGTTCCATTCCAAAAGTGTCTTAGAAGTAGTGATCCAAGAAGACACTAAAGAATGAAATATTTTCCTTTTAGAATGATAATTTAGTTTTTGTATGTGTTGTGGAGTCAGTGTATCTGCAATACACAAACATTACAGTACTTTCGTGGACCTAGTGCAGAATGTGTGTTTTGTGACAGTGGCTGTTGTATTATACTACTGACAAAAGTAAGGCAGGCACTCACATTGGCATTGATGAATTCTGCTTATGTAGTTGCTACAAAACATAGGGTCCTCTGTGAATGGTCTGGGTATTTACATACCAAATGTCTCAGCATTACTAGACTACCTGTTATACCACACTCAGCACAATGTTATCCAGGTCTTTGTCTCTGTATTTTCAAGTACTGATGTTTTACATTTCTTTCCTTGCCACACTCAGCATCTTAACTGAGTGATTATTCTCTTCCACATGCTATGTTGGGAAAAAACCAGGCTATATTAAATTTTTCCTGTTTACCCACATGGGACAGACTCTCTAGAAGACCTGTTTCTCTGTGTTGGGATTTTCAAAGAGTTTGAGCTGATCTGTGAAGGCAGAGGCTTTCTATGCAAATGTGAGAGAAAAAACAAGATGCTGAAATAACATCAGGAGGTAACAAATAGGGAAAGAGGAGAGGTGGGAGCCTGGAGATTGCCAGGATGCTGAGAGCATGAAAAGATCACACCCTGTCAGAGCATTACATCTGCAGACCTGCTTCTTCCTTGGATGTGTTGCATCAAACCTTCACCTGGCTGTTTAAGCCCAAAATCAGTCACTGCTTGCTTTCCTGTGCCCACTGTCTGACATCTTTGTAAGGTAACCTTTGCAATAGCAGAGGGATGATTCTTCCCCTCTGCAGCCATCTGCTGTAGGCCCTCTGTCCTTTTAAGATGGTGTTTTCCTTGTCACATTCCTTTTTATCTGTAAGCTGAGGAGCTTGAAGGAAACAAGAGAAGTGAAACTGTGTGGCTTTACTGAAGGACCACATGGTCTGGTCCACTTGGCTTTCATAGAATCATAGAACAACCCAGGTTGGAAGGGGCTTGAAAGATTCCCAACATTCTCCTTTCTCTGTTACTTGAAGCTACATCAAGTGTAGCTATTTGGAGCAAAGGCCATGTCTGTCATACCCATGTTGACTCTAAGGTCAGTTGCATATTTGTGTAATTTTAAGAAAAAGGGGCTCTCTTAACTGAGAAATAATAAGCGTTTAAAAAGAAGAATCCCCTGCTATTTTAGATCACCATATACAAAATACACATGAATATATATGCTGTGTGTAAATCATTGCTGGAATAGATAAGATTCTTTGCTCTTTTCACTGAAGAGTATCTCTCCAGGGAGACACACAGAATAAATTAATGAGAGTGTTAAATAAATACATCATCCTACTTCTGATAGGCCAGATAAAGGTGTTCAAGATAAAGTGCATATGGTTCTAACAAAATTACATAATTTATCATTATTAAGAGAAGTAACTTTCAGATATATTCTTACTTATTAGCTGGCTTACTTTACTTCACACTTTCATATATAGTGAAAGCCAGATAAATGGTAGCAATAAATTAATATTTCCTGCCTTTTCAAAAGCTTCATGTAGCAGTGATTATAAGAGTGTTATGGCACAAAGAAACAGAGAAAACAACATTTGCAAAACACAGGCAGAAGGAAAATGTACAATAGTTCTAATTTCTCAGCTCTCAGAAGCTTTCCTTTACTTCCTTTCCCATTCTGTGTAGACAAATGGTATCAATTAAAATAAGGGAAATGTCTCCAAAATAATTCTTTTCCACATTGATTCCAGCTCTGAAGAACTGGAATAACCTATGTATTTAAGAAGCCAAATGCAGTTTTTTAACATTCTTTTGGAGTAAAAATAAATAAGGCTGCTGCTGCAGCATTTAATACCAACACAAAGATTTGGCAAGGAACTAAAGTTATTGATGAGGTTTTGGTTCCACTTGAGTTGTATTAATTACTCTGTAACACACTGGTGTGTTTATTATTTCAATATAAGATAATTTCAAAAATTGCTGCCCATATTCATTTAAAAACAAACAAATGTTAAACTGACCTTAGTTAATATGAAAAACATTTATTATAAAGTGTGCTGTGTAGAACATACCCAATTTTGGGCATGGGGGAAGAAAGGTAATGGTTTTTAAAAACAATAACCACTTCACTTAAATTTGCAATAGGATTGCAAATTGTTTGGGATCATCCAATAGGAAAGACAACTGTAGGTAAACAACTTACAACACTGTTGCCAGCTCTTAAAAGCAACCATTATTCTTGTACATTTCTGTTCTTGTCAGCATTCACAGTACAAGAAAATATGAATGGGGAAGTTCTTCATATAGTGTTAGGGGCACAGATTAGCAGCAGTAAATGCAATATGACTGTGGTGTCATCAGGGATTTTTCTTCCTAGTTAAGATTCAGCAGTATGCCCATGAGATACACCTGTCAACTTTTCAGGTGCAACAGGAAAAAACAACCTGATTTAATATATGTGTGTGTGGTGTGTGGGTGTGGGTGTGTGTGTTAGTGTTAAATATATTAATACACAGGACTTTTTCCTCTTTCTTCATAATAAAGAACCTTGAAAAATGTGTATGTCCATATGTAATCCCTGGCTGTAATAAGGTAACCATTTCTTGCCTGCAAATTTGCAACAAAAGATGGCTATGTTTACTATCTAGAGACTGGGTTTTTAATTTATTTTTCATATATTTACACAGATGTATATAACAACCTATATATATTTTAGATATGTAAATGTGTTTAATATGTAAAGCTATCTGTAGTACATCAGCTTTAGTTATGATCAGCATTTCTTCAAGAAAAGCAGGAAACCATTGTTACTTCTCCAGTGATGACACTCTTGGGAGATCAGTTTTTAAAACACTGAGACCTAAAGGAATTGCTGGTTTAGAGTGTTTTCCCGTTGTTGTGCTGTGGTGGCACTTTTATGTGTTTATGCCTTGTCTTGTCCAGTGAGTTGATTCTACATATGGTGAGAGTGTTGCACCTTCTCTTGTTACGCTGCTCCTGCTTTCGTCTGCAATCAAAAAACAAACAGTGGCATGAAAAAAAGTTGGTTTCCTTTTGAGGGCAGAAAGTCGTTCCCTAGAGATCACTTCAGCAGCTATATTTAAATGAGGGGAAAGTTACTAAATAAACTTTTTTTTTTTTGTTATTGTTGTTATTATTAGTAACTGATAGTTTTGTTACTGTTGTTGTTATTATTAGTTGGGGTTTTTTGTTATTGTTGTTATTAGTAACTGATAGTTTTGTTACTTATTTTACAAATGGGGTGAGACATAGAAGGGGCAGAGGAGGGAAACTCCTCTGTTTCAGACTTATATCGACTTAGCTTAGAAAGCAAAGGTAAAAGCAGCACTAGAAGGGTCTGTAGCCATATTGCATGGATTTACTTAAGAATATACCCTGACTGCAGTTAGGAAGATGATGCTTCTATGTGCTGGGCATCTCAATCAAGATATGTCACCCCCTGTGCAAGGTTCTAAGATTCCTTCGAGGGCTGAGACCTGTATTATTGTCTCTCCTTTCATCTGTCCATCCTGCTGAGAGCTATTACAAGCCAGATTTCTTGTCATTTTGTCTTTGCATTTGTTTGCTGAAGCTGTGGACATCCTTCTTCAGAGCCACCCATGTGGGTGCACACTTCAGCTGTACTTTGCTATGTTCTTTGGGACATCACCTTTCCTGAGGTCTGCTGCCTAGCTACTGACCTCAGTAATTTTAGGGCACTCAGACTGAATTTTATCAGTTAGACCTCACTCAAGCAGGTAACTAGTAGTTTGGAGATTGGCAAGTTTGGCAGGAAGATAAGGATGAGTAATTCAGTGACAGTGAGAAAAAGTATCTTCATCAGGGCTCAGCAGGATTTGTTAGAGCTCGTGGGTTATACACCACACAATTACAATTCTGTAAGGTACATGGGAAAAAGAGATGTCTGGCCACCTTTGTGCTGCAGAGCCAACACAACTAAGGAAGGAAAAATGTGCTGATTATTGAAGTAGACAGACATTTATACAGAGCTGTCAAGGAAAGATGCCATTATACTTTTCAGAGCAGAACTCTGCAGTCTGAGTGAGGCAAATTCAAAAAGAAATTTTAAAGCTGGTCACCTTATTTTCAGCTCTTTTTTCAGCAGAAATATGAGTAGTCACTTCTACCTCAACTCTGAGCTGCAAAGTAGAATCTTCATGTTGATAAAAAACACAAGACATGCCACATGCCTTCAGAAACTGAAGATGATGACCTAGTAGTATTTTGCAAGTAGCGGCAATGGATCTGCAGGATCTACTCCACTGTGTCAAGACAGGAAGGCAGCCCCTGGGATTGAGGCTGCCTCCCAGGCCAGCACTGTCCCATTGCAATTGCATCTGTCACATGGCTTGGCATGGAAGCTGCACGTAACCTGCTCACCAGCCAAGGTGTCCCTGAGAGTCAGGCACTGGCCAGACAGAGACCTTTGGAGAGGACAGAGTTCAGAGTTGTCCATTTGACTGGATTTGTTGAATTTTTAGGGTAATATAATGTTCTTTCAGTGTCTGCAGGACATTCAGATTTTGCTTCTGTCACTCTTCTTACTTATTTCTGTGATTTAATTCTTAATGCACCTCTCCATACACATCTCTGACACTCTATTATTTAGGGAAAACCTCTCCTACATACCTTTTTCCCCCAACAGCAGTGAAAGATTCCATGAAGTGGCTTCTTCCTGTGATTGCTTGCTGCCAGCTATGACAAAGAAATTGTACTGTTGCCCTATGAACACACAAACACCTAATAACCAGAGAATGGCTGAGTTACAGGACGGACCAGTGCTTGCTCTTCAATGATTTCTTTTTCCCCATTTGTTGTCTCACTTACATCTGGTGATTAATCCCATTCTGAAGCCCTAAGCCTTTTCCTGGATTCAGACAGAAGGCAGTAGTAAGGTTTTCAAGTTCGCAAGAAACAGCTAACCAGACTTGTACTAAATCTTTGAACAAGGACAAATGGTAATGTTTTGAGGGCTGGCCTTGTGAGAACCAAAGTACACAGTTTTGCAGGCAAAATTTAAATATCAAATAATTCAGAAGCAGCTGAAAAACAACTTTTATATTTCTATTTATTGTCTTCTCATAACAAAGTGGTTCTTTATTGCACATTCTTTCATGGGGAATTTAATTGCAAAAAAGAGGTAAATAAAATTTTGCATAACCAAGTTGCTATGCAAATCATAGAGCCTCTTTCCCCAAAAGTTTCCTGTGGTCAGTGAATATCCCCTGGCACTGACCTATGCACTGGCTTCCAGCCACCCAGCAGAAGAGTAAATGCAGTGTACAAGCTACAAACATGCATGATGAAAAAAGAGTACAATAGGTAGCCACTTAAGTGTCTAATTTGGGAGAGTGATCCTCATTGAGTGCTTGCTGGAGAAGTGTTTTCTTTAGAGGACACTGTAAGAAGGCTGTTGTGGTTCGGAGGGTTAATGAGTGTCAGTGTGTAAATACTGGTGCAGTCCTTCTGCTGAGGCAGGGGATGTTTATAGATGGGAGTTTTTCTGCAGCTATAAATGGAAGGTCTGTTTATTTCATCTAAAGCACATGGGAAAGGCTTGGTCATAACTAGAAATTCAAGGCTAATGGCTTTGAGAAAATCCTTACGTTTCAAAGTTCAGCTTAAAATGCCATGGCATAGTTCTGGAAGGGAGGTAGCAGAGCAGGCAAGCTGCAGCAGCCCAGCAAGGGCCGACAGCACAGCACTGGTGGCTCTGCGCTTGCTGAAATGCCTGCACGCCTGTGGTTTGCTAAGGATGCAGCTCACACACAAATCTGTGCTTTTACTGCGTTCAAGTCAAGAGGTGCAGCAGTAGATAACATCTCCTGTTGGCACAGGGACAGCAAACAGCAGCTCGTACCTTTCTCCTACAAAGCCATCTGCCCCGGCTGAATATGATTGACTGAGAAGTCACGTACTCAGTCTCATCTATCTCCCCAGTTGGGGGAGAAAAAAAAATGCAATTCAGGTTTCAGCATTTTTGTAATCCCTCTGAGCCTCCCATTAAATTTGCTCTACTGTGTGGGAAAGGATTAAAGATTCTTTGGGCTCCAAAACACAATATACAAAAATTAAGTACTACAGCATGGTTTGTGGTAAGGCAGCAACCAGAGTGTAGAGCCTGCTACATAACCCAGAGCAGCGAGATCTCTTTGACAAGTAACACTTGCTGACAGCTTAAAATGTCTGTTGGTAACACATGCCACAGTTGTGTATGGCCTTTGTTTTAAATATTCTCAATGCAACATACTTCATAAGTAACTTCAAAAATAATCAGTTGTTCATATGCTGTTACTAAGTTAGAGTGCCAAAATAAGGGAATATTTGCTGGCAAGGAAAACTTCTGTTCCTTTACAAACAGCTTCATAAATGCTCCCTTGTAATAAATATTTCAAGATTAAAATCAATGCGTTACATGTTCCAGGCAGGGCTGTTTATCAAGATGAAATAGTTCATTTCCTAAAAGGCAATATTATTCAGATTTTATGCAAGTGTGAGCATAGATTAAAAATTTTTATTCAAGAGCAGCCAGGATTTTTCTCCACAAAAAATGGTAAACAGAAAATGCCAAAAACATTCTTTCCCTCATTTTTTACTACTTTGAGAGTCTGACATGCTGTTAGGCTTAATTTGCACAGTATTAAATTCTACTAAGTATACCATGCTTAGTGTAATTAAGCATCTAGCCTTTTTTGTCCTAATTTAACTATTAAATATATGAACTTTTTTTTTTTTTTGTGAAAAGGACATAGAGCTACTGTGTACCCAGGCCTGAAGAAGAAAGTAGGGGCAAGAAAGGGCATAATAGATATTAAAAATTAGACTCCAAAATCCATACTTTTAAAAATAAATTTCTGCTTTCAT
Organism: Grantiella picta; assembly: GCA_013397955.1. NCBI lineage: Eukaryota > Metazoa > Chordata > Aves > Passeriformes > Meliphagidae > Grantiella > Grantiella picta. Next base: position 532,857 of record VZRM01004262.1, read on the forward strand.
TACCCTACTTGTATGAAACTTCTTCCTTCCCCATCTCAGCTGCTAAGCCAAGAGCTCTGTGTGACATCCACCAGCTGCACATCCAACCACAGTTTTCCAGTGTTATGGGGCAGACTAGAAAGTGCTAAAGAACAAGAGGAATCAAAGCATCAATGTTGCATTTTTGCCACTTTCCATTTCCTCATTGCACCAGAAAGCACAAATGTATGAGGTCTGAATACCATCTCCTGAACAAGAGGTAGTTCCAGCGTGTGTAAAATGCTACTGCTGAACTAACAACTATTGAACTGTTTTCACTGTTCATAAGGCAAATTAAATTAGGATTCCAAAGGAACTGGAAAATAATACCATGCTATGCAATGTGTATCTAGGCTCTCCATCCAAAAAGTGTAAGATATATCTGCTGACTCTATCCATATTTTTATCTTTCATTATATTAATCTTTTCATTTTTCTAAGCATAGAACCTGCTTCCTTTTTGTCTGCAGTAACTTGTAATGTTAATTTTTAATTTAAGACTTTGAATGGTATTCCTCAATATCATTTAAAGATTTTATGTATGCAGGTATTTTTTATATTGGTTGTTTTTCTTAGGTCTAGACAACAGTAATATTTACATAAAGGAATGTTTATGGAAAGAAAAATGTGATTATGAAAAGCTTAATATATGGGCTACTCAGTTCTTGGAAATTTTTGTGCAGCCTAAATTATAACCAGTTTACTTTCTGGTTTCAGCTTTCTGATATTTTGGTTTGATTTCAGGTTACCATTGACCAGCTGTACACCACAGAGAAATTGGTCATTGAGAGTCCAGGAAACACATAGCCAAGAGAAGCCTCTGATCCTGAAGCAACACTGGACCATCTTCAGCATCCTACAGTGCCACATACAGAAGCATAAACTCACTGCACATGTCTGAGCTTTTCTGTTCAGCAGAAGAAATGCCTGAGAGACTCAGTTTTTGGCAACCAAAGTACTATTTTCTAATGGGTCACATGTTCTAAGATACATGGCTGTGATTTATCATAGTATGTAAGGTAATCTTGAAATCTGTTGCGTGTATGTCTCATGTGATGGAATAGCTCCTGCCCTATTTTGACAATAAAACTTCATTAAACTACCTGTAACCAGATACATTATTTTGCTGCTGACCTTGTCTCTCACCACAAAAAAATGTTAGATTTAAAACCCCTCAAGATTTAAAACCCCTCACCCAGTTACTAAGTTTGTATTGATCCTGTTGCATTTAAAAATACACAGCATCTGAATTAAATTACTAAATACATACATTAGATATTAAAACCAGAATTTTCGCCTCCTGGACCTTGATACTTACAAATCATAGGCTGCATTACGTGATTTCCTTGAAGAACATCCCGTGACATTTCAGGAGGTGACAAAGATTTCACTACTTCTTTCTTTAGTTTCCAAGAGTTCATAACCAGTTCTTTCCTACTTTTAACAATTAACTGATCAGAATAGCAGAATGAAAGACTTGAATTACTGAAGGTTGAGAGCTTTAAAATGTATTTGCACTACCAAGTCCTGTAATTTGTTGAGGTGCAGCTATTAGTAGAAAGCTCCACATCACTTTATTTCCCTTTTTCACAAAGATCCTGAATTTTGGCAGAAGAAAAGGAATGTAACTACAACAGTAACTCTAGTGCTCTAAGTCATGAAGTGGCAACAATTTTTGCCTAACTGAAGTGGTGCACGCATTATATCATTTTATTGGTTCTCCTTAAATCTGTAGAATACACAACATTTTTAAGACCATAGATTAATTAAAAAGCAAGCAAAATTTTTGATCAGGTTCTGCTCAAGTCATTGTTGTGCTTGAATTTGTTTTCTATTAGAAATCTGCAGAATAATTAGCAGTGCAAAACTATTTTAATGGCATACAGAAAAAAAGTTTCCTTTTATTTCAGGGAATTGTTGGGAGGTGTTTTAAGTAAAGAAACAGAAGCTCAAATCTAGTTCCATGACACCATGGCCTTTAAAAACATGCCCTTATTTTTCTTGCTTCACAAAATTCATCTTTGTTTATATTCTTCTGTGTTATTCATGCTCTGTGAAAACATTAATAAAGCAGAGTGTCTAATTTAAGTGTCTAATTTAGAACAAACTCCCATTTGTCACTGCCATTTAAAGTGTATTTTACCATTTTGTACAGTTAGATTGAGATGTATAGTAATGCATTTCATATGGACAATACAGTGTACAGAATAAAATTGTGTGTACCTGAGACTACAAATGTAGCCCCATTCTCAATTTCAAATAAAAAGCAAATACAGTAATAATTCTCCCCTTATTAGGGTATAAGTATTGCAATGTAAATTGCTTTTAGTGAACATTTCATTCAAATGGAATTTAATTATTCCAATAGGTAATATACATTAGATTCTGTATTTGAAATCTCCACATTCACAACTGGATAATTAAGTGCACTTAAGTTAATGGTGAAAGTGCAGGGAAAGGAGGGTTTGATTGCTCTTTAAGCTTCCAGTGAGTTCACAGAAATGTAATAACATCTTACACTCTCGGATGACACAGGCTTGGAAGGGCTGCCAGTTTTATACTGTAAGAAACTTGGTCGTTAAAACAGTATAAGTAAAATCCTTGTCTAAAATAGCTTAATTACTGGAACAAGCACTGCATACATTTCAAGATCTGAGAATGTATGCTAGGAAGCAAAATAAACATATTTATAAATAGCATAGCCCTGATTTATAAAGAGGGACAACTCCATTGGTATCATATTTAAATCTATGTTTTCACCATGTTTACAAAAAAATAAGAGAACTCTTTCAACGCATAGTCAGTTCTTCCAAAATACCTTTCCAGTGAAGTTCTTTATCATTGTTTCCAACAAGAATAAGCTGTAGATGGTATATGCTGTCATATAGGTGGGTAGTCATGGGAATGTGCAATGTCTTATTATCATCTCCAAAGTATGAAGGACTTGCTTCTCCATTAATGCCTGAAAATTCTGTTGTTAAGTTTTGGTGGTACATAGAGCACTACTGCAGTCCCAGTTCATGCCATCTGCTCCTACTCTGTTTTTCAAGGTTACCACTCAGATTCTCCTCCCTTGCCTATTTCTACCTGCAGAGGAGCAGTAGGAACCTTCAGGTATATTCTACAGAGAGGACCATCAAGGTGGGGGTAAAAAATAGTAATCAGGCTCTGTAATTTCCCTCTGTCCACAGAGCATACTGCGGAGGGTAAGACAGCTGACTTTCTCACTCAAGGACAAATTAGTTCTTACTCAACAGATCAGCTTATCATACAGTATTTATACATTACTTATTAGAAGCAACATAAAAATGCCTCTGCTGCTACAGTCCAAAAGCTGCTACATAACACCATCCAGCTTCTTAACAGAAGTGCAAAGCTAGCAAAGGTATTACCACTTACTCCTCAAACCCAACACCAGCATTTTCGATGCTTGTTCCCTGTTTTGGACAGGTCTGTATGTTTCCTTTGCTTGTAATATACAGGTAAGTGCATGCTCAGTTAGTGTTAATTATGTGCCTATCAGTTGTACTTGATTGAAAGATGCCTACAAATATATTTTTCCCTTGCCTGGTGTCCATTTTAAGGTATTTTGCCAAAACATGCCCTGTTCTGTATAAAAACACAGCTTAACAAATGCTTTATCGTTCAAATACTACAAACTATGGAAGGAAAATACTCACTAATCACACCTGGCTTAGGAAGTCCAGCACAGAAGTAACAGTTGTAGGCTGGGATGATTTTAGTGCTATATTTGTGTCCACTTGCCCTGTTCTTACTCTTGGCTAGGGATGTATGTGCTCATCGTCACCTAGATGAGAGAGAGGAGGCTGGAGAGCTGGCACTGTGGTCCAGCCTCGGAGCTGCACCTTCTGTGCTTCACCAGTTCCGTTTACGTTGCAATCCTCATTAAATCTCTCTTGGCACAGTGTCAGAAGCTTTGTTGGATTTTGACAAAGCAGTGTAAACAACAGGAATAGTTAAAACACAGAGGAATGATCCCATGACTCATGTACAATGTCCACTATTATAAAAAGTACATATATTTTTCCTTAGAACAGAGCTCAACAAATACCTTTACTAAAGCTGTAATGTCTCAGCGAAACAACCTTGCTTTTGTATTATATTAAAAATGGTTTTTTCCTGATCTTGACATTTTAGCAAGCTATTGACCTCAGCACTATGAACCAAAATTTGAATGTTTGCCTATACTAAAGTTTGTCATTACTTTTACAGGATAAATTTGGAAATGACACTCTGAAAGGAAAAAAAAGAACCATTTGAATAATATTAGTACCTGTTCAAAGGACGGGCATTTCTGTTGTGTGTTACAACCTCTCAAGAAATGTTTCTGCAATTGAAAGCACAGTTTCAAAATGCCAAGATGTATCAGACATACAGATGTTCAGGAGAAGAGCAACACAAGAGAAAGCATGTGAACACCTTACATACAATGTTGCAATAGGTTAAGAAGGATTTTAACTTACTATTCCCTATTATCAAAAGGTATTTCTGTATTAAAAACACTTCCAAGTTTCCAGGCATTAAAAGCAAAACTTTTACCCTCTAACATCAGCATGCAGAATGATTTTATGGAGAAGCACCAGCCCCTCAACTTCTTGTAATGCAACATAAATGCATCTCTCCCGATACCCAGCACAGACCATACATACGCGTAAACAGACCCATGAAAGAGCTGTGCACTGACTGTTTTCCTGAGTTTTCCATAATGATCTACAGTGAAATCCTGGCATTATTCAAGTCAGGACTATACTGTTCCCTTTGTTCCACCATTCTTAACACAGGCATAATTATTTCATACTCTTGGGAATATTTTGCTTGACGACCTTTATAAAAAAAAGAACTAAGCTGTGCAGCTCTTTAACTGAGCGTTTACATTCCAACTTTTTTCAGTATTTTAGAATATAAGAATAGTGCATAATGTGAAAACAGGAAAAAAAACAGAGAGAAGCCAGTAATTCTTCCAAAACTGTGTATTTTCTACAACTGTAAAAGGAAAAAATTTGGAACTCTCAAACCTGTTTCACAAACATATGCACCTTCAAAAAGATTCCACAACTTACAGAGGTAATTAAATATGTTTTCCAAGAGATGCTTCTTTCTAAGCTACTTACCTTTTTTACTGTTAAACCCAGTATCTACTGAAGCTTTGCAAGAGGGGGAAATGATGGTAATTAGTGCATTCAAGTAACTACTTTTCTGTGTTTGAGAAAAAGAACTATGGAGACCTGTGAAGAATGTACAGGCTTTCTATTGAAAGAGTACACCCTATAAATATTTATAACAGTCTTTGGCAATATGCTAATCCAAGGCAAGTAATTTTCCTCTCCCAGAAAGAATCATGAAAAAACAATTAAGGTGATTTAATTACTGCCATGCACAGACAGCAGATTTTGAATTCTTGACAGATGAACATTCATCACAGTGCCATGTTATCCTAACCCCATAACACAAGACTCTGAACAGAATGGACAATTAAACCTAGATCATTTCCCCTACCTTCCTGCAGTACTTTGGGCTGGATCCAAATCCCAGGGAAGCCAATGGGAGCAGAAGCCAGACTTTCCAAGTACTGACTGAAAGCTCCAATTTTAAATAAAACAGAAGTAGTTTTCATGCAAGGTTGCAGATTTTCATGACACCAAAGTAAGTTTAGCTTCACAGTCCTTTTCTGAATCATTTAAATCTGAATTTAAAAGTAGTGTACATGGCAAAAAAATTCTTAAGGAAGATTTAACTTTGATGTCTTTCACAGTTACCCCTATAGAGTTTCAACTATATTAAACTTTTTTGGTTTATATACACCTATAAAACCATTTGGCAGCTATTCCTCCCCTAAGTCCTTAATCCATGGTGGGGGAACAGGAATCTGCATAAAATGAAAATCTTTGGAGCTGGAGGTTTTCCAAAAGTGCAGTAAATCTTTATAATTTCTTATTTAAGTTAGGGGAGGGAGCATGTTTATGAGCACATCCTCCAAAAATTATGCCTTGAATCTTTATGAAATACAGTAAGAGTAATGCAACCAAACAGGAGGAGTGCTTCACTTAACATTTTACTCTACTGGGCTTTAGGTTTTAATAGAATTAAAACCACTTTATTTTGATTATACTCCTTTGAGAATAATGTTGTAATTATGCCATGTGTGTCAACATGGACCAGGAGCAGCAGTCCTGGGTTTTGCTAATGTGGGCTTGCAAGTCGTCAGTACACACAGGTCCAGCTGGATTTTTACACTGCTGCCCAGTGTAATCTTTAATCAAGCCTTGCATTTCCATAGCCCTCAGTACCTCAGCTATGAAAATATAGACAACTGTGAGTAGGCTGTCTTTGAACCCTGCTTTGGAAATCTGTGCTTCTATAAAATTTTAAAAGCACAGAACTGTACTATCTACTAAAAAGTGAGTACAACTGATTCCAATCTAGAGGTTTCCCCCTTCCTTTCACAAATAGTAATTCTTAATAATAAATAAAAATACTTTACTGGGTATCAAAGCACAAAAATGTTGCGTTTTGATTAACACAATTGGCAGGATTTTCGATTGGCACCAATTTTCTGAAGTATTTAGAAGATTTTACTATCTAGCCTCAGCAAGTACTTTCTTGCATTTCAAATTTCAGTTCACACATCTGAATAGCACACAGAAATGTTACATGTTCTGGATGTCGTTGTTTACAGCACAGCAGAGAACATTTCCAGCCCTCTATCAACAGGCACAGCTAGCCAGGATTCTTCATGGTAGCACCTCTGCCCAGACACAGCCATCAGCATATGGCTGCTCCTTTAAATTCTGTCAAGGAGAAATCCCTCCCCTCGTTTTTCTGGCGATGTTTCCTCCTTCTCTGAAGCAACTAATAAACAAAACACAGAATAAGGAATGGGCTCCAGAAATCCCAAACATTACATTGTACTTAAATAAAGGATCAGTCTTGACACTGTTAGGATCACCCATCAGCTTAAGAGCATGCTATTTCATTGATACAGCAATCTGAAATAAGGCTAATTCATACCAGGTTATCCCATGCAACATCCTGTAATCCTGTAATGCATGATAGATTTAAAACAAACTTGTGTAGGGAAGTAGTAGAGTTCACTATTATCCCTTAAAACCTTTTTGACGAGAGTTCACATATAATTTGGAGGACTACAGTACAAACTTCTGTTTGCCTGCACAGAGCTTTCCCTCTGTGCGTTGTCACAGCAACTGATACAGTCTAACAGCAGAATGGTTTCTGAAGGAATTAAACACCTCCTTGTCTCTGGCTGTATTCTCACACTGTGGTTTATGTACAGACATTTGGGGGAGGAGGGAGGACAGGCTGTGTTTCAGCAGCAGTGTGCATGTGAGCAGAACTGCAGGACCTTCAGTCTGAAGCTCCCTCTGCTTCGTGTCTTTCTCCCAGCAGACCCCCTGCTTTTAGCTCTGGGTCTGTTCCAGCTATCTCGAAAGGAAGGTTAGCTGTAGGCTTGAAAATATTTTCAAGTATGGGGAATTTTATAAAGAAGCTATTTTTTCTAATGTTGTCATAATGGCCTTTAAGATGTTTTACATTTTCAGAGGAAATGAAGACTTGAGAAATCTCACAGTATGCTCTATTTTAAAAAAGGAAAATGGCATTCCAAGGTCTTACTGGAGAACATACATTCATGTCAGGGCGTTTTCTGCGTTCTGGCAGTGTCTTATCCTTTCATTAACAAAAACTAACCGATATCTTGAGATAGTGTATCAACAGAAAACAAGTAGAGTCAAAGAGAAGAACAGAACAAAACTCTTCTCTCTTGCAGAAGAGCCTGAACAAAACTTGACCAAAACCCACCTATTTTCCACCCATGCTAAGTAAAGCTTCCTCACACCACAGCTCAGCTCAAGATGCCTGTCACAAGGGGCTGTCATGGACTTAAAAGGTGGTTTGCCTCATGGCTCTGGCAGGATGACAGTCATTTTCAGCCACAGCCCTAAATGCTGCAGGATCATCCCTCATATGGACAAGCACACGACAGGGTTGGGACACAACCAGGTTGCAAAACCACATGTGAAGTTTCCTGTTAAGTTTTGCTAAATAGAAAAAAAAATGTGTAATAGTGAGCTTTATGGCTTTTTTTAAAACTTTTTTTTATTCTTACAAACCCATTTGCATTGGTAGTTTTTGCTTAATTTCAAGGCTTGGGACACCAGTAGTAGTCAACCTCTGGGCTTGTGGTGCAAGAGTGAAGACTATAAAATCAATTCAAGTGTCCAGCGCCATAAAGTCCAGCTGTGTGCACAACAAAGTCCTTTCCTAGCAATATAGAAATACAGAAAAATATGTAGCAAAAAAGCTGAATAAATTATAAATACTTGAGAAATGTGGTGCAAAATGTAATGTAAGGAGAGCTGAACTAAGGCACTTGTTTCCATTTGTTACTGAGGACACCCTCTCTTAATCGCATCGTCACTCCTCAGTGAGAAGGGTCATCCAAACGAGCAACTGCTCCCCAAATCTGAAAGTACAGAACCGTGTACGAGATGGACACCATCTTTTACTTCACAGTGCATGACTCCAAGGTGTTACCAAAGTTCTCCTGATAAACGCAGATTCAGCAAGTATTTTAACTCCTCCTTCGTCCCGGTTTTAGACTTGTCAGTTGCGTGAAAAGAAGTCACCAGTCTATTTTAAGCAAAAACATTTCTGCAGAAGTCCCTGTTGGCTGCTATTAGCCAGACGGGCTCTACACGCGATCCTGGGGAGTGGGGAGCGGTATCAAAATGTGTTGAATGACAAAAAGCAGAGCAGCCCAGTCCAGCCCCAGATGCAGTCCCAAAACAGAGCGCCTGCTGTTCAGAGCCACCGCAGCCATGGCAAAGGTGGGACGGGCACGCAACCCTGTCACGAGCTTGACAGGTGCTCACAACAGTGAATCGTATTGTTACGGAGTCCATTGAGACTAAAAGAAAATAATAAAAAAAGGACAAAGCACACCGTTGCTGTCGCAGTACTATGTGTTTCAAATGGATCTGAGTACGAGAAAACTGGGATCCTAGGTTCAATCTGCAGCGAACACGCCACCAAGTTTTCACACGAGTGCTCTTGACTAACTGGGTAAGTGGAGTCAAGCCCAAATCAAGACCTCAAAAATTCACTTCAAGAGGGGAAAAGCAAAGCCCACGCTACTCAGTGTCCTCACTCCCTCCAAAAAAA
>VZRM01004262.1:558380-597216 GCA_013397955.1 Grantiella picta
TCGTGTGTCCGCTCCCGGTCGGCGGCGGCGGCGGCGGAGGCGGAGGAGGAGGAGGAGGAGGAGGAGGAGGAGGAAGGCAAGCGGGATCCGGGATGCTGCCGGCGCAGCTCGGGCGCGCGCCGCGGCACCTGCTGGTGTGCGAGCGCGGCCACGCGCGCCACCCGCGCTCGCGGCACGCGGCGCACGTGCGGGACCACGCCTACAGCTGCCGCGTGAGTGGCGCGAGAGCGGGGCGGGGGACTCGGCGGGGTCGCCTGAGGGAGGGGAGGGAAGGGAAGGGGAGGGAAGGGAAGGGAAGGGCAGGGCTGGGCTGCCTGAGGCTCCCACGCCGCCCGTCCCCGGTGGTTCTGCCCCTCCGCCGCTCCAGGGGCGCGTTGCCCCACTGGCGCCGGGCTCGGTGTTCTGGAGAGCTCCTCCGTCCTTGTCAGAGGTGCCCGCGGGCCTCGTGTTTGGGGAGGAGAAAAGAAAAGGCAAATCAGGCCCTCTCGTATTTGTGGTCTCACGCAGCGTGGGAAATATCCAAACTCTTTCCTTCCTCCAGGAGTGAAAGGCCGGGCGAGGGGTGAGCAGGAGGGGTGATGTGCCGGTTTGGGACGGGCAGAGGGGTGAGCCCGGCGGAGAGGTGTTGTGCCGGTTTGAGGAGCTCTCCAAACACGGGCACAGGGTCGTGTTTGGAAAGGAGACATGGTTTATTTCGCGCAGGGCGAAGGCGGAGGTTTCCGCAAATCTAGCACACCAACTTAGCAAAACTTTTCTCTATTTATACATTTTAGCAAAAAAAGGAATTAGTGTTTATTGGCTACAAGTTACATAGTTCTCTTATTAATTAGTATTCTTTCTTCTGTTGGTTAATTAGTCTTTCATGCTATCAAATCGTCATGCTCAGTCCTTCTCTACTCTGGAGTCAGGGGGCTTCTGTGGTTGGCGGCAGTCATCTCCACCTGCCGGAATTACCTTTTATCCGGTCAGAGCTGGTTCAGCACAGTTGCTAGATTGGCTTTGTTAGTTTCTTTCTGCCAAATGTCTTGGTGGCCCATAAATTTTGCATTCTTTCTGCCCACTATCAGTGGTACATCATCCTCCCCAAAGTTTGTTAACTTCGCCCTGGATCTGAGGTCGCTGAAGCATGTCCAGCCCTAAACTTTGACAAAGACACCTGGACTTCACTTAGAGCTTGTTAGCTGTGCTCTGTTTCATGGATTATATCTCCTTCTTGTTGATTAGGCTTGAAAGTGTACAAAGATCAAACATTAAAGAACATCCTTCCTTAAGAATTTTTTTATGTATTCTACATTTTACAGCAATCAGGCAGGACCCTGTTTCATAATCCCCTTCTCATGGTATGTCTATTTCTGACTTCTGTGACATTTTTTAGCAGCTGGTCAGGAAGCTTTCTGCCGGTGTGGCAGGCAGCTCGTTTGTCAGTCCTTACTTCTCTTGAACACGTGTGTCAAGGGAGATGCAAGCCTGTTCTCCAAGATCTTTTGGAAAGTTTTTTTGAGGGATAGAATGGAGGAAGGAGCAAGGGAACAGAAGTTTATGCCGCCTGGGAAGCTTCGTACTTGCCCATGCATTAGTTGTCATATATCACCTTGTTTTCTCTGGTCTGCTGGACTTAAGGATTCTCTTGATCTATGGAACATGTACAGGAAAGATTATAAGCAAAAGGTGAATTCAAGATAGGCAGTTGGGCCAAAGGACTGAATGCTGAGTTTAGTAAGAAAAGCTGAGTGCTGATCCCTGTCGAAAATTAGTTTCCTATGTTAAATTGTAAGCCTGTCTTCAAGTATTGTTCTGATGGTCTCTTCACCTTTCTGACCTCTGGAGGATTCTACAGAGGAGAATGTGTTGATTCAATAACTAGTTGTGCTTTGGTCTATGCTTTTCCACTAAGATTACATAAATGCTTAGCCTACATTTTTAGTTACAACTGCTTCAACAAGTATTCCAGCAAGGGCTGAAGGAGGTGTTCCCATGCAACATCAAGCTAAATGTAGCATGATATGAAACAATATTTTTTGTTAACTCATGCTCTCTAAGATCATGCCTTTGCGTAATACATCAAATGCTATTGTGTAGCAAAAAAGAAAAAAGAAAAAAACAAACAAACCATCAAATAATGTATTTTATATACCTAGAGACTATGAAAATTGAAACATTTTGAACACACTAGCCTGGTATTACTTTTTTCATCTCATGTTTGTATAATACACTGATGTCATTGAAAAGTAGAGGTTTTCTTTTGTATTTCTTGTTGGTTTTTTTGGCTGGGTTTTTTTCAGAACAGATTTTAGGATAGGATTTACATTACAAATATGTTCCTGATAGGTGTCTTTTTTGATCCCGGAATGTGGCATACTACCTGAAGTGCTGAAAAGCACAATTGCTGACATTGGAGAATACTACCTGGTGAGGAATTTACCCGTTCATGAATTGATCGCTCAGGAATTCATTGATTCTTTTGTAAAGAAAGGTAAGGAGGAAATCAGAACAGTACAAATGCAGTAGTAATGTACTTTTTTATAGCACAGTAATATTTGTAATAGTCTTATTATTATTTATTCTGAAAAGTATTTTGAAAGAAGGGAAGGAAAAGTACTAAGCAAATTCTGCATTAATTTGTTAATATGCTTTTTTCTGCTTTGTCATGTTTACACCCACTGTTTCAAAAACTCCTGTGTTGATTCCTTACTAATTTCTACCTATTCCATCTCAATTCTGAAAGCCAGCTATCAAGAGTGCTTCCATGTATCCTCAGATCTATTTCTTCTGCACCTCACATTTATGCAGGTTCCTCTAGAAATCCTCTTTCTCCCTTTCTCATTCCTTCATACTTCAACACATAGCTGTGTTGAGCTGTGTTCCACAGCAGGCAAGAGAAAAAATGCTTCCTTATTTTTCATTTTTCACTAACAAAGCTGTGACGGCTCATCCTTACCCAGTAAGAATGAAGTGGATGTGAAGAAAGATACAACCTCTGCCCAGCCAGCTTGCTGGTGTATAATCAGACCATCCTGTTCTCATCTAGCAGGGCCCACTCCTTTGACTTATGATAGTTATTATACCCTTCAGCTGATAGCCAGAGAGACAAAAAGAAATTTACAGGGAGAAAAGAGAAGAACAGAGAACATGTAGATGAAACAGGAGAATAAGAGATCCATTACTTGCTAAATGTGGAATTCTTTTCTTATTTCCTTTAATCTCATGAATGTTTTTTATGCCAGTAGTGTTATGGAAGCAATACATTTTTACAGAGAGTTCACAGGATCTGACACCTGTATTTTAAAAAACAAAACTGGTTAGTGGCAGATAATGCAACAAAATATATTTAGGAATGTGAATGTCTTACACATTGTCTTTGTGTGGTAATAGAAATATGTCTGGGAAAAAAATGGGTTTTCCATTTGCTGACTGGAGAGAACTACAGATGGAAGGAAAGAAAATGTTTTCATATTGGGGCATATCGGTAATGTTATCCCTATTATAGGTCCTTTAAAATATTGCCAGAACAGGGTTTAGAAAAATAACAACAATGCTGTTTTGTTTGAGAAGGTGGAAGAAAGTTAGTTGGTGAAAACGTGAGAGTGATTTAGATGGTATTTGGCATGTTTGGTTATCTTGAAGTGAATTGTTTATATTGTAATGTCTGTCTTTACGGACTGTGTAATCTCATGTTTATCTGCTTTACTGTTGAAGGTTCATGCTACGCACTTACCTATAAGACAAAAATTGATCAAGATAATACTGCAGCTCTGCTACCAAATGGTATGGGGGATTTTTTTCCATTTTAGTAATATGTGTCATTTGTGGTCTGGGTTATTTCTGGGTTTTTTGTTTTGGTTTTTTTTTTGGAATGATGTAAACTGGAAATAATGCTTACTGTACTTGCCAACTTTGTTAGAAATACATGTGAATTGGAAAAAATATTAACTTTTTTCATTCATGCTGTTAAATTATTTATTTTATCTAAAGGAAATTAAAAAGCAATAAAAATCAGCTTTACTTATGTAAAATCAGATTGTCAGTTCTTCAACCATAATTGCAACTGCTTCAGGGGATTATTTTTGTGAAAACATTGCATTGCAACTTCTCGTTTCCAGCTGGTTTTCAGGACAAAATTTGAACCAAGAAAAAAAGTTATCAGCACTGCTTAGGAACAGTTTTAAAATATTAAGTGTTTCTTCTCATGAGACCCCACCTTGGGTACTTCATCCAGCTCTGGGTCCCCAGCACAGGAAGGACATGGACCTGCTGGAACAAGTCCAGAGGAGGCTGCAAAGATGCTCACAGGGCTAGATCACCTCTCCTATGAAGACAGACTGAGAGCTGAGGTTGTTCAGCCTGGAGAAGAGAAGGCTCTGGGGAGAAGTAGAGCACCTTCCAGTACCTACAGGGGGCCTGAAAAAGAACCTCAGAGGAAACTTTTTAAAGGGCTTGTAGTGATAGGACATGGGGGAACAGATTCAAACTGAAGAGGGTAGGTTTAGATTGGATATTAGGAAAAAAGTCTTTACTATTAGGGTGGTGAGGTCCTGGAACAGGTTGCCCGGAGAAATTGTGGATGCCCTGTCCCCAGAAATGTTCATGGCCAGGTTGGATGGGGCTTTGAAAAACCTGGTCTAGTGGAAGGTGTCCCTGCCCATAGTAGGGTGGTTAGAACTGGATGATCTTTTAAGTCCTTCCCAACCCAAACCATCTGATGATTCTAAGAGGATTCTGTGATTCCCTGTGATTCCCATAACATATTAAAAGTCTGTTTCAGTTGCATCACAGTTTTATCACAAAACATCATAAAATGTCCCACGTCTCAGGTGAGAAAATGAAGCTATTTTGAGCTTCAATTACATTGTCTTATTTCTGTTTAATAGTATGTAAGATACAATAGAAATACAAACTGGTCTCTCTGCTCTCTAGCCTAAGAAGCTGTAATATGACAGGTGCCCATGAGGGCATGGGTAAATTCAGATTCTTCAGAAAAATTCTTTTATGTGTCTGTTATTACAGTCCTGGCAAAATGGATACTTGATAGCGACTGAGTTTGTGTGATACAGGTGTTACAAGCTGTGCAAAATTATTGTGGAGACAGTTGTTACAGTTCCTGGTGATGTCACTGTCTGAATTCCTCAGCAGCAACCTTTGTGTTCTGTGTTGTGCTGTTACTTGTGCAGTAGAGCCCAAAGACTGTGGTAGAGCTGCTGTAGGAAGTTCTGCACCATCCAGCAGCAGCCAGATCTGGTTTATGAGCACAGAAGCAGAGTTTTTCCAGTACATATCAGCTCATCACTAACAAGCATAGTTTACTCAATGTGAGTAGTCCCACTGGACTTGGAGGAGCTGCTTTTGTTTATTTAGTTGAGCAGTGCATGTTGAGCATCAATGTTTACTAAATCAGGCCCTTGTGTAATGTAGTGCTCAGCTAATGACACAGCAAGTGCTGGGGGATGCGTGGGGGAAAGACAGAGACAATAAACTGAGTAGTACAGTAAAAAAGCTATGATCATCTCAGGAATAATATTACACTTTTCTTACTCCAGTTTACAACACCTCTTTGATAAAAAAAAGAATAATTGGGTTATAACCGTGTTTTTTTAAGGATTAATCTGGTAATCCATTTAACTGGAACTAAGGTGTCTGCATTACATTAGTAATACCATTGATCCAAAGCCAACATTGTAAAAGGTATATGGTTCTCAAAAGACTTCAAAGGGAAACAAGTAGAAGATTATTTCTATTAAAATTTGTTTTGTTTATAGGAAAACTAATTCTGTCCGTGGATAAGGATACTTATGAGGAACTTGGACTGCAAGGTCGCCCTTCTCGGTATTCAGGCAAAAAAGTAATGAGATATAGTAAGTATCATTTATGTTAACAGGGCTGATTTAAGAAGCACCTTGTTAGGATATTGAAACTTTCCTTTCACTAAAATTAGTTATTGTCTAGGTTATATTTTTCCAGATGCAACTACGAGGAATACCTGAAGAGAAAAATTACTTTTTTTTCCAAGTAGTAAAGCAGCTTTAAGGACACAAATACATGATCTTTTCAGTAGAGTATAAAATTTTTGATTTCAGGGGGTCTCATTGTGTTGTTTATACTGTAGTAATGTAGGACACAAGAATTTTTGCATACTCTACATGCATAGTGTCTGTACCTTCTGATTTAAGTCAGAAAATAATAAACTGATTAAGGAGGTGTTTAAAATGTGTGCATTATGCAATATCAGTGAAGAGACTCACCCAAGACTGCTTGCTTGAAAGAGAGAATTGTACTGTGTTTCACACATTTAAAATGGTAATCTCCATACACCAAGTACTTGGAAAACAATTTTTTAACATCTGCGGAGGAGACATCTTGTGTGTGATTTTTTGTTAATTTGTCATTTAGTAAATAAAAACACCCAAACGCGAACTATGCCATCTCAAATGCTTTGGAACTTGCAGCTGTTGATAGGTATAGTTACGTAAAACCTTTAGATGGGGAAACTTGTTATGTCTAATAAGTATTTTGGCAAAATGGGACATTATTTTACCGTTCTGATTGTCAAAATGTATAATGAAATTTCCATTTGAAAAATAAATATAACTTACCAGTGAAACAATTCACCTAAAAAAACCCCAGCGTGTTGAAAAAGTGTCACTGCTTTATACATGACTTTAGTTGTTAGAAATTCTAGGGTGTTTTTTTACTGCTAATAGGTTGCCTAATTACCAAGATATTTTTAAGCCACTGTTTAGGGACTTCTGTCAGTACCATTTCAAGAGGAATCTGTCCCTCCAGTCACTAGGAGGCAGTTCCAGATTATATCGAAATAAGGACAGCAGGAGGTGAATATTTATTTATGTAATGGGGAGTCATATTTGCATAATCAAATACTTTGTTAAAATGCTGTATATGTAAAAATGAAGCTTAATGTTCTTTGGTTTCTTTGTGCTCTTCTAATTTTATAATAAAATTTATTTCAATTGAGTACCAATAGCTATTGTGCCTTTTCTGCAGTTATCACTGTTGACTTGACCGATGCTGGCTTTCACCCTGAGAGCAAGAAACATAACAGAGTGCTTTGGGCCTTGAAAGAAAAGAAACCTTTAGAATTTGACTTCCTGCTAGCTTGGTATAATACAGGTAATAAGAACTAAATGTAAAACTAAAATGCAACTGACACGAAGTCCAAATATTTTTATTTACTGTTCTTTTCTAATGGTTGTCCAAATGCATTTTCAGTGGAGGGAAAAGTTAGATTAAAATGTGTATGTGTGGGATTTTCTGTTTGTTTTTTTAATTTGTTTGGGGTGGGGAGGGTGTTACTTCCTATGCACAGAACATCTCAGTTAAGGAACACAACAGTTATTCATAGGAGATAAATTAGTTGCTTCATTTCCTTTCTCTATGTTGCCCAGGCTTTCTGGCAAAACTTTGCCTATTTGATGGTGCTGCCCCTTCTTTATAAGTTTGTGACATACATAACCATTGCCAATACACTTTTTAAAAAAAATTTAGAACACATAAGTTATATATCTGGTTACATACTTAAAATGGAGAGCTCTGATTTTCTTAATCGTTACAGGACAGGTACAGGGTCTGTTTCCATGGTGTGCCATGTGCACTGATACACAGTGTGCTGTTAGATTCCTTTATTCTCAAGCACTTGTTTGAGGTTGGAGCCAAGTAAGAGGTATAAGAAATTGTATTGTTTCAAATAATCTAGTATTTGTTTATCTACTATTTTCTAATTACACTATTTTTTCTTCTGGGACTCAACAATTGTTCCTTTCCTGAGGGTCATTTTTCAAAGTCCCCAGTTGTTTTTATTACTTCAGAACAGGCTGTATGTAGGGATATGTAGTGTTTGCATAGAACTCATGAAAACTGCAAGTGTCTGTATGGAAAAACATGGTTTTCTTCGTCACCAATGTATAGTTTTTGGTGGTGTTCTGCTTTGAGTCTCCACACTAGGGAGAAGGGATATTAGAAAGTTCTGAGAATGCTTTCCCATCTCTTTCTTAGATTGTCCATTTTTCCTGGCTCTTCAAGACCCAAGTCTGAGAAGGAGTTAACTGATCTGAGAAATGGAAGCTGCTTACAAGCTCTTTTAGGAGTGTCCCATGTTTCACTTCAGTCCTTCATGTTTCCCCTCCCCGTTTCTAAGTACTAATCATATGACAAGGATGCTTCCTTGTTTGTCATACAGAAATTGTTTTAAGGCTTGCAATTCCCATCCTTGTAATCTTCAGGAAAGAGTCACAGTGAAGGCTGTTGCTACCATAAATGGTGACATAAATCCAACTGAGGTAGCAGATCTTCACGCTCAGCTTGCTTGGATTTATTGACCCTGGGCAGAGAGCAAAATGCCTCTAGGGCCACTATTTTTCTTATGTTTGCTGCTGCCCATTTTAACAGCATTCAGGAAGAATAGCATTTTTTTCCTCACTCTCTAATATCCCAAAAACAGGTCAGGTCAATCATTTCCTGAATATGGAGTTAAATCTGAATGCCTTTCTGTGCGAGAATCTTGTGCTCATAACACACAAAAGACTATTAGTTCCTTAGTACTGACAAAAATAAAACTTTTATAGGTTTTTATTAATAGATCTGAGACATTGTGTAGATTCTGCTGGAAGGGAAAAAGTGGGCTGTGTTTTGTCAAGAGAATCTGTGTCCTCTGTGAACATTCTGCTTTCAGCCTTTCTGCTGATACCTGGTGTTTCTTGCTATGGCCAGCGCTGCAGGATTTTTGGTTTTCATACCAAATTTTTCCACATTGTGGTTTTGGCCCCAAGAAGAACAGGAAAAGGGAATATGGAGTGTCTCATGTCTTTAGTGACGGAGGCAATACAATATTTTTTCTATTGCTGTAATTTCTGTCTCAGTTTTTTGGATGAAATTCAGTGGCCCCTGAAAAGCTTTGACAATGTGCCTGGTTGCTGTTAACATGGAAAACTATGCTGTAGCTAGAGGAATTGTTCTGTCAGAGTCTTGACTGTACTCTTTGAGATTTCCTGCATTTAGGGCTATAGCTGAGGCTCCCATATGGAGCAGACATGTAAAATATATGATTTTCTATATTTTCCTAGGAATTCTAGGGCAATATGATACATTCTTTGAACCTTTTAGTCTACAAATGTCTATAGAAAGTAAGGAAGATCACCTCTTCTGGCACTCTTCTGACTTAAATATATCTATTTAAAAATACCAAATTAAGAAGAATTCAGTGGCTGCCTCTCTTTGTCACTGTGCCCTTTGGAATTTGGACAGCCTTTTTTTGAAGAATGACTAAAAAAGATCAGCTTAATCCTCCTCTTTCTACTCCTCCAAATGATTGTCCTTGATGACACAAATACGGCTGATTGAGCTTAGGCAGTCCATATTTTCTGATAGCAAGTTTTAGATATAGTATTGCACAATGAACTCTAACCTATTCTTGAATTTCTGCTGTTAATACATGCCTTTTCTGTGGTATTCAAATGTTGCTCTGCCCTTCAGACTTTTCATGAGTAAGGTATTATTTCTTGGTCTCCTAGACGCCCACTGTTACTTTATGAAAATAGCACACATTATCTGGAATTTGAAATATAGGAGAATTGATTCCATGTCAATTATTTTCCTGCTTCAAAAGCAAGGTGGTTAATATCTCTGAATTTAAAATATGCCTGCTTAGGTTAGTTTTTTTGTCTTGGTTAGGATTTTAGAATTTTACCTGATATTTTGGATCTCTGACTAGTACTTTCCCACAGGTCCATCAAGGTATATTTAACTCTTAGAGCCATACTGCATTTGAAGAATTATCAGTGTGTGTATGGGGGGGGAGGGGTGCTTATTCTTGTATTTCTTTTCAGTCCTTGTGCTCCAGATTATCCTAGAATTCCTCTTGATATCGTTGATGAATCTGTTCTTAAACCTGTAGTCACGTGCACAGTTTTCCATTATTCAGGGAAAACGCTTTTCTGGGATGACAGTGCGGCTCCATTTCATCTGTTCCTTTTCAGGAATACTCTGAGTTCCTCTTTTTAATGAGCTCACTTTATAACTTACCCAGTTAATTCTGCTTAAATTTTCCATTGGCAAATCTACACTTTGTAGTTAGATAGCATATTTACTGAGCTGTACTAAGTTGCTGAATCTTGCACTAACTTCTATTTCCAAGAAGATAAGGAAGCTGAAGATTCTAAGGCTTTTGCCATAAATTAACAGCACATAAGCAGTTTCATGCTGCATTTTTTTGCATTTATATACAAATGTTTCATGTATTCACTGCTTCTTTTTTTCAGTAGTTTTGTAACAGCTGTTTGTGGTACTGTGTTGTCAAGGTGCAGAGGGATCAACACTGATGTCATACTTTTCAAAAAACCAAATACAGGCCCTGAAGCCAAAAATAACATTCAGCACCTTAAGGGACTTGCCATGTCCAGTGTTACAAAGTAATGATCTGCAAGGAAAGCCAGAGGAGTCCTGCAGTACAGAAGAACTGTTTGAATGGCTGGGTGCTGTCTTGAATCAAGTCAGCTTGTAAGTATTTGAATTTCTTTGATCTCTAAAAATGTTTTAAATAAGGAAAGCCACAGTTTCTTTCAAGAAATAGTTGAATAGTAATTAAGACAGACACTGTTGTGTAAGTGGGAAGTCTGTTATGCATGTTTGTTAGAAGTCTTGAATGACTTTATCTGTGTTTTTGGGGGTACCCATGTGTACTGATTTGGGCTGGGATAGAGTTAATTTTCATCATAGTAACTGGTGTGGTGCTGTGTTTTGGATTTGTGACCAAGAGTGTTGATAACAGGGCATGTTTCAGCTGTTGATGAGCAGGGCTTGCGCAGTGTCAGGGCTT
Source organism: Grantiella picta (assembly GCA_013397955.1). Classification (NCBI taxonomy): domain Eukaryota; kingdom Metazoa; phylum Chordata; class Aves; order Passeriformes; family Meliphagidae; genus Grantiella; species Grantiella picta. The sequence continues at coordinate 569,203 of VZRM01004262.1, forward strand.
TATTCCGTCTCTTGTGCAGCCCTAGCAGTAAGGAGTCTGGGCAGGAGGCTGGCAGGGAACCCGGCCAAGACAGCAGACCCCAGCTGAGCAGAGGGATATCCCACACCGTGGGATATGGTGACATGCTCAGCAATAAAGGCTGGGGAAGGGTGGATGGGAAATGTTCACAGTCCCAGCGTTTGTCTTCCCAAGTCACTTAGAAGCCCTGCCTTCGTGGAGATGGCTGCACATCTGCCTGCCCATGGGAAGTAGTAAATTAATTCCTTTGCGTGCTTTGCTTACGTGTGCAACTTTTCCTCTGGTTATTAAATTGTCTTTATCTCAACCCATGCATTTTCTGCCATTACCCTTTCAGTTCTAGGTGGGAGTGACTGAAGGGAGCAGCTGTGTGGTGTTAGGGTGCTTACTAGGGTTAACCCAGGGCACCATGAGGTCTTTTGTATTGATTGCTTGGTCATTAGTTATTTGGCATTAATTTAGATGATATACATAGATCCTCCTTGTTTGGTACAAGTTTTGATTATTAAGACATCTTGTAGAATATTTAAAGTATTTTTATTTTAGTTGCTTTATTATTTGTTTCTTCTTCCAGAGACAACAAATCATCTAGCTTCTTATCAACCTATTGCTGCCCTGAGCCAAACACAGTGGTGGAAAAAGCTTTTTTGTGCACAATCACAGGCTTTATAATTCCTGAGAAGATTATTCAGTTATTGGAGCAGCTGTGGTAAGGGCTGACAAGAGCACATTACTAAAACACTTGTGCTCAAATACTCCTTAATATTTGAAATCACTTTTAAATTGTTTTCAGTTGGAGGTAAATAGCAAAATATGTAAATGAAGACTTTTTTTTAATTAGGAAATGAGCTGGAAGCATCAGTATAAAAAAAGTAATAAAGAATTTTGGATGCCTCGAATTTGAAAAAGCCTGCCCTGTATTCTAGTCATTGCTTTGGTTTATATCTGAATTTTAAGAATTTTTTAAAAAGTGGATTGGGTAATATCTGGCTTTGATTATTTATAATCTATTTCCTCTCTGGTGATAGAAGTATTTGTGTCAAGCATAGCCCAACTACATTACTTCGTCCAATGTCTTTTTTCTTCTCTGATAACAATTGTTCTCATTAAGTGTTCAGTTTTCTGAAAGACAATGCATGCTGTAGGACATTCAGAACTGCTACTTTACAACTTAGAACTTTTTCTAATTGCTAAACTTTCAGGTTTGCCATGTCTAAAAGATTGCTAGGAATAATGGTCAATCTTATCTTTTTCCCTAACGTATTCTGATAGAATATTTTATTTATTATGTACTAAACAGAGTTTTTAAATTGTTAATATATTTTCACTGAAGTTTTACTTTATACTGTAGACTTGAATGTGCTGCCAATTCTGTTATAATCACTGATTATGTTGTCTTCTTGCTTGCAGTTGCTATTTTGGTGAACCAAAACTGGCGTATTGGCTGACCTTAACCGTGCATGGCTTTGCAGACAGCCCTGTTTCCTGGAGAGAAAGTGAGCATGGTTTCCACAAAGGAGGAGAGAACTTGTACAATTTTGTCGTTTTTAGAAATCTGGACTACTGGCTTCAGATGGCTGTAGGCGCTCATGATGATTGTCCTCCATAAAGCTACGTCCACAGAAGAAGTTGTCTAATAATCACTTGTTACTGACAGAAAAGTAATAAAATACTTTTTATAGAAGTAGTTATGTAACAGATTAAGTACTAAGAATCTGTACATGTTTTTGTTATTTGTAGTCAATGGAAGGAATGGATTTTTGTTTTTTCACTGTCATGTAGTACCTTCTGAAAAACTTCACCGTTCTAGCTTTTAGGAAAAGTTAAGTTTTTGAGAGTTTCTCTCAGGAATTGGCTGTAGGTAGTCCTCTTTTCCAGGAGCAAATTTGGAATTTGAAAGTTAGCTTTACAGATTGCTAGCTAAAATATTTGACAGGAAAGCTCGTTTTGGGATTAAGTGTTCTATTTATTTACATTAAAGATCTGTAAAACCTTCATATTCCTGTTTAAGATATTTCAGCCTCCATGCTAGCAAAAGAAATAAAGGCAGAGATGTGTTCTCCCTGATTTGGTAGAGATTAGGAGAATTAAAGTGAGGGGAAGATGTGTGGCAGTGAAAGGAGCAACCATTAAGCATAGGAAAAGTGAAAGCTTACTGACCTGCGCCCCTGATTTTGCAGATCACAGTTGGTTATCAGAAGTGTATTTCTCAAAGTGATGCAAAGGTCTGCTGCTTGCTTTCTTAATTGACCACGCACAAGTAGTGTGCAGTTCTTGCTTACAGGGAAACTCGTGGAGCTGAAATCTCACTGTGGGTTATTGCAGACACATTTCTGGGAAGAAAGCTGTAGATACGACCTCACACAGTGCACTTGATGTGAAACAGGATTCATTAACAATGAGCAGCAATACCGAGAGCATAGGCAGCTATAAAGAATCCAGCTTACTCCTGTTGAAATCCATGGAAAGGTGGATGATGGTTTGGGGAAGGCAGGATTTGGGTTTTGTTTTGAGGAGTGGGTACATATCATTAAAGTACCAATGCAGAGCTAAAATTGAAGTTGTTCACTTGATGGAGTGAGAGATTGGTACTGGAAATTGGGCAAAAGCTGTAATGGAAATGTCAGGGTGAGTGGCACAGAAAAGCAGAAAGACCATGGGAAGCAACTGAGCTCTACTTCTATCTCTTTGTTGTCTCTCTTCAGTGAGGAGAATCAACCTGGGTGATTTACTGGGTGGTATTTGTCTATCACACACCTCCACTAACCATAATCCCCTTTTGCACAAGTTTTGCTTCATGTCTTACAAACACAACTCCGCTTAATCAGCCAACATTTTTCTAAATCATTGTGTGGTTTCTCAAAATTGTGCTACCATGAGATGTTTCTAGTAGGCTACCAGGAGCGGAAGTTGTATGTACTGGCAGAGACTCACACAATCACAAACTCTGGGAAGGTTTCTTGCCTTGGCACATGACTAGTCAATACTTAACAGGGTTGATTGAAGCATTGTGTTTCATCACTCCATCGGTGTGAATGACTTGAGCTGTTGGCTAAAGTCTGCTTATGAATGTGACTGTTGAGGCATTATGGACTTTCACAAAAGAAATTAGCAACAAGAAGTATCATCCTTTTTCCTCTTGATCAGAAGGTCGAGTTTTTACTTGAGCTTTCCTGGAAGCTACACCTGTGGGAAAAATTCTAATGAAGTTAAAAATCCTGAATTTTTATGAAAAATTGAAGTTTGTAACTTCAGAGCTGCTAACTGTAGGTCCAGTGAATGTTATCATCTTTCTACCTGATTCTAGTAAAACCTTTTCCTCAGCAATGTGTAGGCAGGTATACAAACAAGTGTAATATATACTGCTTCGGGGAAAAATAGCTACCCAGAAGTAAGACTCCTGTATGGGTGCGTTTGCTTCCCATAGTGATTCCAGAAGCAGCTGTGGGACTCGGCTCTGAAATGGCAGCAATAGGACCAGGTGAAGTGATTTTCCTAATGAGTACTTGGTTGCAAGAGCAGGTTGGGCTCTTTGGTGGAGTAGGGGCTGCAGGAACACTGGTGGGTACAGAGAGTGATTGCCTCAGTGAGACTGTTCTGGAAGGCAAGCTGAGAAGAAGGATTTTAGCTCTGAGTTCTCCTTAGCATGTGAGTATTAAGGTTAATTTTACTTTTTTTTTTTATGGATGTCTAGGGAAATCTCAGCAGACTGGTCAGTAGGTCAGTAGTTATCTTTGCCTCCTGACTGCATAGGCAATGGACTGCAAGCATTTCTCAAAGCTCAGTGTTGTGGGCAGACCTGTTTGGCTGTGCTGCTTCCTAAAGTCCATAGTTGTCTGCTGGTGGTGGCTTCAAATGGCTTTTCCAGCTAAGGAAGGAATTAAAATACTGTCTGAATGCTGTAACTTGAGATGCTGGGATGGTTTCTAGCTTTTCCTTGTTTTCTTCAAACGTGTAAAGTACAATTGAAAAACCTCATGTTGTTAATAGGCACTGCAGTTGGTTCTACCCTTGGGCTCTGTGAGGTGATACTGTGTGAGGCAGATCCATGCTTTCTAGCAAGGTCCAGTGGTCTCTCCTTACCTCTAAGGAGAGACTTTCCTGTGCTTGCTGGGTTTTGTAGTTGCAGAGAAGAAAAACTGGGGTGGAATTTACTCCTATCTTAGCTCCTGCAAAAAACTGAACCCGAGGGAATATTTTTTTTCCTGGGATGAGATACAGCAGCCTGTTCTTTACCATCTGTCAGGTCAGACGGAGTACTGTGTCTCCCCAGGAGACTCCCAAGCATAGGGGAGACCCTTGGTGAGAAGAAGAACAGGAAGGCATTTCTCACGTTTGGGGATCCCGTTAGGAGCGTAGATCTGAGACTGAGCCAGTGGGCAGTAGGTCAAGAAAGAATTGGGCAGAGCATGTGAGATGGAGATTGAAGTTTTTGCCTCTGTATGAAAGATGATTGCTGGTGGATGTTCTTGCCCTTTGTGCCTGCCTGTGAGGGAGGACAGGAAAAGCAAAAGGTTCCTGAGAGCTGCAAAAGTAATGGGGAGCAGCTGTGCACCAGCTGCTTCGGAGATCAAAGGCGAGTAAGTGCTTACTAAAAAATTTTGCCTCTGGGGAGTGTTTTATCTAGCATGGGGAAGGAGAGCCAAATATCTGGATGTGGAGACAAGCCTGAGGCAAGCTGGTTGTGTGAGAAGTAGAGGTTTTGTTGTCCTGGAATGCGGACAGACAGCGATAAGCCACTCCTTGAGAGCTAGAGAATTTCTCTGCTTTAACCTCAGTCCTCCTACTGAGCTGTGCAGTCCTGCCTCTCTGCTGGTGGATGGAGAGGGAATGTTGTTGAGAGGCTACTGGGGGGTAGCAGAACCATCGGGAAAGGGGCCACAAAGACCATGTGCTTTTCCAGGCACACGTTTGACTAAGTGTTTATGTGTATTTAGAGATTGTTGGGTGTGGAACAAATAGAGAACAAACTTTCATGTTGACAAAGTGAGATGAAAGCTGAGGTAGTTGGGTAGCATGTGTTACACAAAATCACTCCAAATAGAACATATCTGCCTTTTTGGTTTGTGAATGCTGACTGAATCAGAAACCTGTGTGGAGAAATAAAGGTATGAATTCCATAAATGCATGCATCCCATTAGCAAGAGTAGGAGACTAATGGTGGTGGTAGGGTGTGTGAGGAAGGGAAGATTAGCATAAGGGAACTCTGAGAAGGATGTGAAAGAAATTTTATATTATTGGATTATCAGAATATTATCTGATTCCAGAGATGCTGTCATTACAGAGGGAAAACAGCAAGATGTGGCACAGGTGGGGCTTGGGGAATGCAGGAGAGACAAGAATGTGTGCTCATCTAAAGCAGCTTGAACAGGAAGTGACAGAGCTTAATGAAAGAGAAGCATAAGCTCTGTTCTGGCTGCATCATGCTGTCATTTACTGGGAAATATCCCTTTTGGAGAGGCTAGTCAATATTTAAAGTTGGATTACTGGAAAAAAGGCCAAGTTTGTATGTCACCAGCCTGGAGTTTACATAGCAATTATGGGAGTAAGGAAAGTTTACAAAGATGGCCCATAATGTTCTTGTTGGAAGTAATTTGTGTGCTTTTATTATTCCTTGCTACAGGCTGCCTCTCTTTATTTTAGAGAAGTTACTGGGTGTTACAGAAATGCCAAAAATTTAGAACTGTCTTGAGATAGGTTGGATTCTGTTGATGTCACTGTTAATTGCAATTAGCAGCTGGGCTGCTCACCCAGTGCTGCAGAGCCACAGTGGAGTTTTGCCCATGCAGAGAGAGCCCCTGCTACAGCTACTGCAGAAAGAAATGGTAAGGCAGACAAAAGGTAAAAAGAAAAAGGAGAGCTTAGAGGGGTGTTTCTCTTCCACCTCTCATGGGAGGTGCATAGCAAATCAGTGGCTGATCTGGGATTAGAATGAAGACTTTTTGTAGCTAGTACAGTACTCTAGCTACTAGACTATAGTTCCTCTGATGCTGCTAATTAAAGATTAATGCATGCAATTGACTCTGTCTTAATGTGGCAGCTGTACTGGAACATGCTTGCGCTGTTTATCATTTTTATTCACAGAGTGGAGCTTAAAGACGAAAACTGGTGACTAATTCAATTAGTGGGCTATTAAATAACCACCACTTTCTGAATAATAACAAGAACTTCTGAAATATCTGCTACAAACTAAGGTGACTTTTTATAAAGCAGTGGCCTCTGTTTCACCCTTGGAAGTAGCTTTGAGTACTACTGAACAATACTCATTTTAATGCAGCTGAGCAAAGAGCAAAAACAGGGAGCTAAAGTGACTTGAGCAGTTTGCAGGTTCCCAGAAAGCAAGGTGCAGGGTGCCTTGACTAAGTTTCTTTTAGTTGGCTTTCTTAGAATAATTAGTTATTAGAATATGGACGTGTTTGACTTGGGTAATTCAATTTCCTAAGCAGTGGTATATGCTCTTCCGCACCCTCTGCACCCCACTGTAAAATATAGATAAATGCTATTATTATTATTGCTGTTAATGCCTAAGGCAGATGTCCAGGTTCAACAGATACCAAAAAACTTTCTGCAACCTATGTAAGTAGGCTTACAGAGAGTGTAAAGGGACTAACTTTTATTACATGGTTACTGTTGAACAACAGAACATTTATTGATTTATCATGAAGAGAAGTATTTCTGATTTCGTCACAGTTGAAGGTTTTAGCCTTATTCAGTGCTGCCAGAAGGAGTATGCATTTTTAAAAGGTTTTATCTTGAGACTCTACAGGAAGCTAGTGCTATTACATGGCAATATTCAAAAGTTTTTTTAGTTTGGCATGGGATAAAAGCCTTAATGAGCTGGGTACTACACTGCCATTTGGACAACGCCAATTATTATTTATGGAGAGAGTTTTCTTCTTTGGTATAGAAGAAAATGAAGAATTTAAATGGTCAGCTTTTGCGGGGCAAAACACAAAACCAAGTGGTACATTGGTTCTTGTGTTGGTTTTTTGGTCACCTTTAGCTCTCCTGATATCAAAACAAAATGATGTAGCCCCATAAAATTATTTAAATGTGCACACATTTTTATAAGCTTTGTGGTAGTTGGGTATAATTTGTTTTCCCATCATTGGCTTAAATGCAACGTCATGTACCTGTGTCTGATTTGGCAGGAAGGTGGTGGTGTGTTCCTGGTGTCACTGACGTCTGTACTGCTGTACAGGATGGCATGTTAAATACTGCAGAATCAGTCTGAGACACGTGGAACCTCTGTGCCTGCACTGATCTTAAAGGTCAGTAGGAATAGCTGGCATTTAGCAATTCAGAGTATGGGTTTGCAAGTTCCATGAATTAAGTTTTTAAAATTATGTAAGCACCCTTGGATTATACTTGTAAAAAGCAGCAGTTCCTACAGAGTTCTGAAGACTTTAAAAAAGCAGACCACTGATTTGTTGTGCTTATTTGTAGGCAATTAATTCCCCAATGGGATTGACAGCCTTTATGCTGGATAGCCAGCCCAGCAAAGTACATTTGGTCTTTTGCTCAGAAGGGAGGAGTGGAAAAGTGAGCTGGCTGTGTAGTGAGCTACTTGCACCGCCTGGGAGACAGTGAAGGACTACAGTGCTCTTCTGGATTCCAGTGCAGCCTGCTCTGCTGGAAGTGGAAAATTCGAGGAGGTTTTTTGGTGGTGTTTTTTGGGGTTTGTTTTGGGGGGGGTGGTGGGACAGGACATGAGGACAGACAGTTTGACATAGAAGGGTTCCTCAAGAGCTGGTGGTAGAGACCTCTGGGATTTACTTGTAGCCCTGGCAACAAATTTCTGGGTGGCCTTCTGCAAATAGCTCGGCAGTTCTGTGCTGCCCTGACAGTTTCCCATTCAATGCAACAGCCTCAGAGATGTTTCTTACTTTGCAAAACACTCTGGAAGAGGCATAGATTACCATTTAGTGTTCACAGAATTTACCTTAGGACCTGGAATCAGCACTTGCCACATCCGTTTTCTTCTGAAGCCTGCTAATCAGAGCAGGGTGGTTTTGGCCAGGGCTTCAGGGCAAAACAAGTCCTGTCTTTACTGTACCTGCCTGGAGGGTGATGCGAGAGAAAGAAGTGGGATGGGGTTTGCTCTGCTTAAGGCAAGACTGTAATGTGCTGGAAAAACATGGCTCCATTTAGTCAGCAGCACTGCAGAGAACAGAGGGATGAAGGGTAACTAAGGGTAACATGAAGCATTTGGGATATTTATAAAAATGTGAAATGCCTTTTCTTATTAAAAGAATGGCTGTGCATCATTAAAGGCATCAAAACCGAAGTGGGAACATGCTTTGTGAATCAGGAGGAAGAGCAGTCCTTAGCAGTTGCTAATCTATTTACGTTCCAGTCATGCTCAGAGTGTGGCTTTGAGGTCTGAAGCTCTTGTAATTGCCTGGAATATGTCACTCTGCAGCAAGATTCATTGTTCTGTCCTCCCTGAGAGGAAGGCTGGGACTTTTAGCTGTAGGACTTTTCTTTCAGTTGAGCAGAGAGACATGGCTAAATTCCCATGCATTGTTTTGCTGAAACACTATTAATTATGGGTCCCATTATAAGCATGTCAGTTCTATGTGATCTAGGCAAAAATTTATGCATTTGGTGGGAAGAAGCCAGACCTCTATTTTGGGGATTATACGTGAGGTTTAGGAGCCAAGTGTTGATCCCTGTTGATAGAAGTCCCTTAAACTTTGCAGAATCAGTAGGATGCTTTTTTGGTTCCCTGATTTCTCAAAGGGTCAGAGACCTAATTTTTTTCTTTCCCTTTTCTCTACTTCTTGCTGCCAGGCTTTCTTTGCTATTCCCCAAGCAACGCTCAAAAAATTTAGGCACTAAGCCTCTCATTAAATTAGAGTGAAATCAGAGCTCTGTGCCTCGCAACGAAGATTTAGAGGGGCAAGATTCAGCAGGGATTGAACACGTTTTCAGGAAGCTATATAAGATGTGCCTTCAAAAGGACTTCCAGCCCAACTTCACCCCTGTTACTTTGCATGGGAACCTTTCTCATTTCTGCCTTCCCTTGAAGAGAAGTGAGTGCATTTTTAAATAATGAAGAATTCTTGTAGATTTCTTTCAAATCCCCAAGGTATTGTTGACCGTGGGAACCTCTCATATAGCTCCTATGGAAGTGGGAGCTTGGAGCATAGCCATGACACTTCCATGTAAGAAAGCACACAAGCTCTAAGCAAAACTCTTCACTGGTGTTGGTAGACTGGGTGGAAAACCCAAGTTTTATTCTATAGATTTGTTTCTTTTGTGAATGGCAACCTATGCTGACTTTTGCTCCCTGGGGGCTAAGAGTGGAGTTGCTGCTAAGTTTCAACTAAACATAAGACTTTTTTAGATCCAGGTGCTGTTGCCTCTGCTTCTTCTCTAATTCATGGCTTGGTCAAATGAATTATATGCTGAAGGACCTCTAGGGTGGGGAGCTGTAAAGAAAATGTCTTTAACATGACTGTCAGAGAGTAGGCCTGCCCCATCCAGGGCAGCTTTGGTGCTTCATAGTCTGGATCAGCTCTTTCTTGTTTTACTCCAGTATGCGTTAGTGAGTTGGTTCAGGAAGTTCTAGTGCTCCTGGATTCACTGGCATCTGTTTCTAAAACCATTCGTTGTGCTGAAGCTGAGAAATCAGCCAGGTAAATGGGCTTTGCTGCTGGCAGGGACCCACTCAGTGTCCTGCTAGCCCAACCCGGGCATTGGCCAGCAGTTGCCACAGCCAGAGTAGATGAGCAAGCAGGATTTCTTTCCAGGGAATATAAACTGTGGAGTTCCTGCCCTCTCTTCTGGAGTAGTCTGACAGCCATCATCTGGAGAGAAAGCCCTCAGCACCGATACCTCGCTCTCCTCTTTAGCTCATGAATTCTATGGCATCCAAGATGGTGCTTGTTGGGTTTTTTAATTTTCAGTCATTTCCCTCAGGGACCTGCCATTTTCTCAAAGACGCAAAATATGGGGTTGGAAACAAAGTTAAGGAGTTGAAAACTGCAGTGGTAACATTTGATGGATGTTTGGCTGAAGCTTTTTCAATAACGTAGAAATGGCTTCATGAACCAGATTTTTCCAAAATGTCATAAATGCTTGTCCCTGTAACTTGTGAGGACGTGGTAGAAGTACCTTGGGCTCTTAAGGTGCGTCAGATCATACAGCTACTACTCTAAAAGTGTTCTGGTGGCCCCCTTTTTACACCTCAACTCAATTCCAGCAAAAAACATCTAAATGGATAAAGAAGAAAATTAATTGAGAAATTGGTCTTGGACATCAACTAAACATGAAAAATTTTACCTTGAATCTTTTAGATAATCTAGAAATATAGGCAGTATTTTCCAGACATAAGATAAGGCTCTGATGTCTTTCTCTCCAAACTTGTCTCCAAACAATCTGAGAATCTCGTGGTCACAGGAGAACAGCATGTTAAGATGGTTGACTGCTGAGCATAAAGAACTCCAAGGTTCTTCCACAGTGTCCTGAAGTTAGTAAGAACATGGGTTTTTTTCTTCCTAATGAACAAGTAAGTTACAATGGCAAGTACCTCTGAGCATGTTTGAGTTTATTCCATTCACAATCAAATGAGAAGAGATACTGCCCTGTTCTAGGAGAAATTCTACAAATACAAGAATCTGTGTAAAAAAAAAAAATCAAGAAGCTGATCAGTGTTGTATAAACCCTCTTGGTTCCTTGCCCCTGCGCAACAATGTCAAGAAAAAAAGCCTCTTGATAATTGCCCATGAAAGGTATTTAAATGTTTTTGTTAATCCACCTGCAAGCATGCAGGCTTGTGAGTAAGTACTGCTGTGGATGGCATTGCCTGGTGACAGTCACCCCTAGAGCTGTGTCCTCTCATCAGCTCTGAATTCTTCTGTGTGACCCTGAGTTAGGGCATATTTTCTGGAATCAGATTCTTCAAAGAATCTTGTTTCCATTTAGAAGTGGAAATAAGTAGCAGCTTCTCGTGGACTTCACTTTCTCTTGACGTCACTAATCTGCAGTTTGCCACTTTTTTTGGCTTTTTGACCTCCACAGATGTTTCCCTGTGTCTGTAATTCAAAATTACTACAGTCAGTTTTATTGCAGAAGGTATAAACTTTGTTGCTGCTGTCTAAACCCTTCCTGCATGAATTTTCTGGATAGTCTCAGTGAAGGATTCACTACAGGCAGTAGCACATTAAGAGCGAAATGGTGCAACTTCTGAGCACTTTGCTTCTTTTCTAACCAGTTCTCATCCTGAGCATGAAATGCTGTAGCCTGCCAGCAGCATCATGTCAAGTGCTGTACTAATGTGTAAAAACAGACAATCTTTGCCTTCCAGCACTTCCTTTAAAAAAACAAAAAGTCCTGGAGAAGAGTAGCAAAGCTGCACAAAAGGTTTTGCTGTTGCTAGAAAAGGGAGGCTGGAGAAGAGGGAAATGCACTGCAAAGTGTTTCACCCCAACCAATGCTTTTAAACTCGATTGGCCTTTTTAAAGGAGGATGTTGTCCTTGCCCCATGGTACTGCAGTTGAGCAAGCAGCCTGTGGGGTTGTGTCCCTGTAGATGTTCTAAGGGTGTTGCTGCCGGCAGGATAATGCCCTCTTTACCAGGTTCTGGAGGTATTGGGAATTACCAAGGGGATCCATCACTCCTTCTTTTTCTTCTTCTTTCCCAAGAGAATCTCGCTTGCCTTGGTGATGGAAAAGCTTGGTACATGGGAAAATCCTGAAACAGACTGTCAAGAACAGTAACAGTGTGAGATAGTGAAAACCACTTTCAAGATATTGTCAAGAGCCAGGGAAAGCTTTCTGGGAAGGGAATTGAAGCTGACCCAAGAGAAGTCTGGACTATTAAGTTAATTATCCTGTCATGAGGTTTTTGAAAGCAAAGATGGAGCTCTATTAGCGTGTTGGCTTCATGGCAAGTGAGAGCTGGCTGGAGCCTGTTCATCTGCATGTATTTTTGGGATGAATTAGAGTCTAAAAGCCTGTGGGTTTTGTTGAAAAATGACATTTTGAAAGAGGCGAGTTGGCTGCTAGGATTCAGAATCACAACAGAGCCAAAATAAGCTTCATATTTCTTAACCCCCATGTCACTGTGAGGTCCAGATTATCCCAGGTGATATGCAAATCCACAAGGATGGAGCATTGTGAGCTGCCAGGTTGTCATGGGAAGGGGGCAAAGGAAAATAAACCACAGTTGTCCATTATGTAAATATATGGCAGGTATGAAAAAGACTGAGCTATTCAAACCTGATAATGTTTGTGAGGAAAGGCAACAAGAATAGGAAAAAGAGCTCGGGATGTGAGTTAACTGAAAACTCAGACTGTGACTTCAGCATTTGGCACAAGTCAGCAGAATAAATAAAGCACGGAGATGCTGGGGGGGGCAGGAAAGAGACGTGTCCAGAGCAGCGTAAACAGCGAGTCCTGAGCCAGGGTACTGTGCTTTGTGTTAGCAGGCATCAAGTTGGGTTTGTGGGAAAGATGGATAACAGCAAAACAGACTAAAGGATTTGAATAAAGGCAACCAGAGGATTGTGCTCCAGTCATTTTTGTACTCTGCTATGAATTGGATGCAGCTCCAGGGGACTTCAAAGATGAATACTGACATAATGCTTAGGAGAGAAATGGGCTTTCTTTTTATTAGAAAAGATGCAGATTAGATAAAAATGTGATTTATGTCATTCTGAGCATTTGGGGAGCTGGCAACAAGGACTGAGGAACCAGCGTGTTACAAAGGCCCAAGGAAAAGGGAACAGGATCCTGAGAGACTGCTTATTCTCTCCTGATACAAAATTATCAGTAGGAAAGATAAACTTATTAAAATTAGATCGTAAATATAATTTGGGGCAGATTGTAGCCAACAGTGCTCAAGGCCTACTTCATGTCAGTGTGAGTGGGAAATGAGGTGTCTAAATGTCTTAGTTCCTCTGATGTTGTATAGTAGCAGCTCTGGGAAGGTCAAACAGGGAGAGTGCCAGGCTTCCTCCAGCACTCATATCCATTTTCCAGATTTTGCTGGCCTCTTCAGCTGGGAAAGGTTTTACATGTCCTTGTCAAAAGCTGCTCTGAGTGTTGGTGAAGTTCTGCTTCAAGGCTGGTTGGACAAAGGCAACACAGCAGAGAGGGACGAAGGGTGTGGGATACGAGGGCAGACACTGCACTGATCTGAAAGATGAGGAAGAATGGAGTGCCCAGCCTGACAGGGTTCCTGTTTCATGTGGATCCCGCCTCTTCCCTCAGTAAACCTGAGGGACACCATTTCTTATAATTCTGTATTTTGTATGATTCAATCAGGGGATGGGTAGTTCCTGCTAAAGAAATGTTCTGTTTGGATTAACCCTTTCAAGGCAGGAAAAGCCTGTGCAAATCAAATAACTGTCCAAAATAATTTTACTGTTCTGCCCTCTGTTAAAAAAAAAAGTTTTTGGTTTACCACAGAGGATATCAAGGTGGTTGCCTGATGTCTACCTCTAGAGTTCCTGGAATTCCTTCTGAAAGTTTCCCCATCATATATAATATTGCACCAAGAATCTTTAAAGGGAAGCTTCTGAAGCTGTTCCAGGAGGCCCTGGTCTGCAGTTTGTGAACATTTCTTATTTTCACAAGTGTTGAATTCAGAAACTGTACTGAGGCAGTGGCGGGTCATTGTGGCACAGGAATGAAACTGAGTAAAGTTGTCATGGTGCAAAGGTAATTGGGTGACTTGTTAGTGAAACCATTATAAAAAGAACATTAGAGACAAAAATGTGGCTAAAATTCTTACGATGGGCAAAACCCTGTAAACTCATTGGGTAAGTTATCCATGCAGGATATATGTTTGACTGCTGAATGTTTTGCATTGTGTGTGTGTGTAGTTGGATTATGTACCATAAACGTATTTTAAATAAGGGATTTAAAAAATTTAAGCAAGATTTACTTCTTGTTTGCTTTTACTGACAGTTATGTGTCTAAATCTCATGGTTAATGTCAGAAATACCAAACTTCACTACTGCCTTAAACTCTAGGTCCATTAATTCACTCAAATGAAAAAAGTAGGTATGAGGGAAAATCAACAGCAAAGATTTTTGAAAAGTTGGAGGTCATTTTATTTTACTGCAGGGCTGTGCAAATGGCTATATGCTTGTCAGTTAAGCTGGTTTGGGGATTTTTTACCCATTCTGGGCACCCAGCCAGCCTAACTTACAAAACTGCAATTATCGTGATTGTTAGGAATAGTTCCACTTCTTCCCTCGGATTTCTTCTGCTTTGCTTCTTTTCTTCTCCGAGGAAGTCTTAAATTTTCCTGTCAATTCTGAGGAGACCCTGACTTCCCCCTCAGGGGTTCCCACAAAGATACAGAGTCTCAGAGGCTCTCCAGCTCCCTGATAAATGTAATCCTATCACAGGCAGCAACAAGCCAGAGTGTCACTCCACAGGATCAAATTCCCCAACCTACAAAGCCAGGTCTTGCTGCCAGGAGACCCACAGTGCTCTGGGCTTTTAATTTTATCATTTAGCACAGAATTTCTAGATATATTTTGAATTTGAAGACTGAGAGGCTTTGGCATTTGCATTATTCCTCATTTATGACCTCACTGTTTGTGTGGCAATTGGTCAGTGAGCACTTCCAAAGTATTTTGATGCCCTTCCACAAAACATAAATCAAAAGATAAAGAGCTGGCACCAGATGCTGGCCCCCCAGCAGCCTTTGGGCTGCTAGTGCTGTGGTCTGAGGGTGCCTGGGGTAGAGCACCACTTACTGTGCTCTTGCCTCTGGCCCCACAGTCTCCAGAAGGAATAAGGCACTTCTTCGGTCAGGCTCCTGGATAACTCCTTTCCAGCTCTAGGGTGTAAGTGTGGATGGCTTCAGTTATCAGGGAGAGCACACTGGAAGGTGCAGTTTTGCATTGCTGGGATCAAGCCTGTGGGGTGTTGATAGTGCCTTGATCTGGTGGGGAAACCAGGCAAGTCCGTGACTCGAGCAGTGCTGCACTCTGCTCTTTTATCATCATGTGATTCACAGGGTCAAGTGTGGCAGCAGTCCAGGCGCCTTCGCAGCTCCTCAAACAAAGCTCCTGCTGTACACGATAGGAAAAATGGATGTAGAAGATCCTTAATCTCAGCTGTCATCCCTGTGGAGGACCATGCCTCTGTCCTGCTTTAGGTGTGGATTCAGGGTGGGGTGCTCTGATTCCCCTTTGTCCATGCAAGTGGTTTCAGTTTGAGGTAGGGCTCTGAGAGGGGAAATCCAGCGCTTATCTCCCTCGTGCCTTGTGCTGCTGGGCTGCTGTGCCTCGGTGATAACACACCTCTGGATCCTCGCTGTTGGTGCTGCAGCTCTTCTCGGGTTACAGCTGCTCTTCTTCATTGGGATGAACCTATGGGAGCTCTAGGAAAGTCAGAGATGGGGAAATAATGATGATGTGTCAGGTTATTGTGTATTGCTGGCCAGCTATTGTCCATCAGGGAACTTCCCGCATTCAAACCAACTTCTTGGGATACAAAACTCTGCTGAGGATTTCTGAAGTCTCACTTATTTTCAGCTGATCAATCCCTCTCAGGAACTTCTGGACAACTTTCATACGACTCATTAGTTTAATTATTTTATATACATTAGCACTGCACACTGCTGTATTGCTTAGAGTCATAGAATCACAGAATATCCTGAGTTGGACGGCACCCAAAGGATCACAAAGTTCAACTCCTGGCCCTGCACAGCACCATCCAGGAATGACCCTTGTGCCTGAGAGCATTGTCCAAACACTCCCTGAGCTCTGCCAGGCTGGTGCTGTGACCACTTCCCTGGGAACCCTGTTGCAGTGCCCAACCACCCCCTGCGTGAAGGACTTTTTTCTACTACCCAACCTAAACCTCCTCTGACACAACTTCAGGCCATTCTCTTGGGTCCTATCTGAGTGCAGTGGCAAAATTGCAGTTGTTCAGTGAGTTTTGCTCCCAAAGCATTAACTTACCATGGGGGCAATTGGGTGGACCTGTCCTGCTGATATAAAATGCACCGGGGGAGCTGAATGGCATTTTAAATGTAGGCTAACCACAGATTTCCAGAGACTCCTCACTTATTTTCAGCTTTTGAGGTACTTCATTAATATAATTCTTGTGCACTTACAGCTTTTTCTTCTTCTCATTGAAAACTATGTTTTTAACCAATTGTGTTTAAACTGTTTAATGTCTGTTGAAAATCTGTTTGCTGAGCTATGATGTGTAAACCTGTAGCAGAATGTAAAAGAATTGAGTGAATGTAAAAAAGTACATTTGTCTTCATCTGAATGACTGGTGTGACCAGGGGGGTATCCATTGTAGGGGAACCTGAACTGTAGACCCTGGAGCTGTATTTTTTTTCAAGTATTAAATGCAGTAACCTATCTTCTTGTGCCAGAACCTTTCAGAACGATCAGGGATCTGAATTATTAAGAGTTTATTCTGAGAGTGGGCTGTGAGAGATCTCCCAATTTCCTGCTTTACATCATTAGGATTAACAATTTGCAAAGATACTCTGTTGAAGGCATTGGAACCAATTCTGCTGCCTCATGGACTAATAACAATTACTTCAGATATATATGATTCTAGGGGAAAATAAGCCAGTTCTTATGAGTGGAAAGAGATTATCCAAAACATCCAGAAGATTATGGAATTGTTGCCTCTGGTTCCTCCATCAGACTGGCTGTTATGGTTTATTTTTTCTTCAAGAAAATTGATGTCAAGACCTGACCTTTTTCTTTCTTTTCTCTTGGATGCATGGACTTGTTTTATCTCCATCCAGAATGCAATTTTCTGCCAACATGTAATTCCTTCAGAAACATTAACAAATGAAAGTGTGACTTCAATTATTCTTAGACACAGCATAATACTGTGTTCAGAAATACTTCTGTGGGTGTTACAGCCCAGCTCTTGAGATAACAAAGTTAAATTTGCAGACTCTTGGTCCTGAGAAGCCTACCAAGAACCAAGCAGAAACCTTCTAGTGGCCACGGTGGCTTCCCTTTGTTTTCTTATCCCTTTGATTCAGGGGGTCATTCAGTTTAGGAACTCCCAGCTTTGCACTGTTTTAATTTTGTTAACAGTTATTTAGCATCCAAAGTAATGCTTCCAGCATGTAAGTTCTGGGTTCGCCAAGTTTCCACTTAAATCCCCACCAATCTTTCTGAGCATAAAGGCAGAGAGGTGGGTATGTGTGTACAGTAGAGAGAAGGAAAGAAATACGGGCATATTACATCTTTTAACATTTGAACATGGGAAGAAAATGATTTTTTGGATTTTTTTTTTTTTTTTTTACTTTACATCGCATAGTGCTAGCATGATTTCTGTAGAAGTGTTTGCTTTGGTTATTCCTAGCATAGCAGGTGGTTTTAGGTTTGTTTTGGTTTTTTAAGTAATATTGTTTGGTTAAAGATCTCAGCCCAACTTGGCAAGCTCAGTGAATTCCAGAAACTTCATATTTGTAGGGAGCAGCATCTGCATTTCACAAATCTGCTATTGTCAGCAGCTGGTTTACTCAGCACATGGCTTTGGGGGTGACCTCAGCCAGTGCCTTTCCCTACTGAGACAAGTGGTATAGTTTTGTCTGGCAGACAGAATATGTAGCTGGAGAGGGTTATGAGTCTTGGAAAGCAGCATCTAGGAAATACTGGTTGATTAGAGCATAATGGGTTGACTTCTCACCCTGCAGAATTACACAGTTGCTCTGTAGTGTGTGTTTAGTAAGTTATACCCAGGCAACATGGTACAGATGTGTTGCAGTGGCCCTAAATGCTCACACTGCCTGCTGTCCTCCTGGGTAGTCTGTGTGGATCTCCTTCAGCATGACTGCCATGGCTGGGTAACTGTTTGGCTTCATTGACTGAGGCAGAACTTGGAAGAAAAAGCAAAATTTCAAGGAGTTGCTGAGGCCAAAGCAATGTTTCAGGTGTAAGGCATGGATTTGTTTTGGTCAAGTATTGCAATCCTGTTTATCCTAGAAGAAGTTAATTTTTTCTTTGAATTAATAAGTTTTCCTTATGCTTTTTCAAGGCAGGGTAAAAGATGACCCATTTTACCTGAAATGTGTTGAGCTCACTCCCATGAGCTGAGCTGTACTTATGCCTTTTCAGGGTAGTTTGGTATCATCCAGCAGATGTTGGGTTCTCAAAGACTAAAGCCTGCAGTGTTGCAGAGCTTGAGGACCTTGATGACCCTGCAGTCCAAGCCAGAGAGGCAGTTTGTGATGATGACTGGAGAGTTGGAAAATTAATGCAAGTTGGTGTTTGGTTTTTTCACAGAATGGCAGAAGTTGTAAAGTACCTCTGGCAATCATCTGGTGCCACCCATCCCTGCTCAAGCAGGACCACCATGAGCTGTCTGCCCAGGACCACATCCAGAAGTCAGAGTGCCTCCAGAAGCTTGAGTTGCCAGGATGGAGACTCCACAGCCCCTCTAGGGAACCTGTGCCAGTGGCTCAATCAGCTTGACATTTAGAAAGTGTTTCCTGCTCTTCAGAGGGAGCCTCCTGGGTCTCAGTGTGCCTGCTGTCATGGGGCACCACTGGAAAGAGTCTGGCTCCATCCTTTGCACTGCCTGGTGGGTGGTTATTGACGTTGATGAGATCCTGCCTGAGCCTTCCCTTCTCTCTGCTGTCCTTCCCGATGTAATCAGGGTAGTTGAAGTCCCCTATGAGGACCAGGGCCTGGGACTCAAAATCTGAATTTAGACATAGATACTGGTAATGTCCTCCAGACTGTGTGGAATGTCCATCTGGTGCTCTTGCCAATTGTAGCTTTTCCAGAATTGAGCAAAATAAGAACGAGAACCTAAGGGGGAATAGCTGCCACTCCTTTGCTTCTTCCTGTAGCTCCTTTTACTTCCTATATGCCGGGGGTTCTTTTGTGGTTTCTAATTCCGCTTATCTGTTGTATTTTCCCCTGTGCAGGAAGGACAAGGAGGACTGGAATTTATCACCATCTTCTCATTTTGCATTACACTTCAATATCTTTGCCCATCAAACCACTTTTCATCCTGTGAGTACCTAGAGAGATAATTATATTTGGGATTTGTTTGTTAGGAAGCTTGGTGCAGGACTTTGTCAGTCATATCCCTCCCAAGCAGGGAAAGAAAACAGAGACCTGTGAGCCGAGTATTTTCTGGAGAAATCTGAGGGGCACTACAAGGCAGGACCGTGGTGATCTTGTGCTATACAGGTACTCTCCTTCTAGAAACTTCTTTCCTTGGAAAGGCAAATTTAGCATGTGCCATCTCCAGTAGAGCAGAGCTCCTGTGCTGCATGACTGAAGGTTGCCAACTCCAACTCTGTTGCAAGCTCTCTAACAGGCTGTGTTGACAGCTACTGGCAGTTCCTTAGGATGGAAAATCATGTGGCAAACTGTAATTGAGTTGAGGCATTTCCTCCCTCCTACTCTCTCCTCATACTCTCAGAAGCACATTTGTCATGCCCTAGATGAATGTGAAAGTGCCTTAACTTCCACCACCAAACCTAGGTAGAGCACTGGCTCCATTTATTGAGGACAGGTTTTCCTGTCCATTTGGCCAGAAATGGTTTGCTTGCTGCCCCGTTCCCTAGCTGGTTGAAGTCTTACTTTATCCACTGTTTGGGTAAAGGATGAACTGTATCAGTGTTAAGCAACTTATAGCTCAGTATTATGTGTTTTTTCTATTTCTTTCAAGAATCCCTGATTTTAAGAAATGAATCTCACCTAAACAGATAACTTAATTCCCCTGAACCTTTATTCCAGAACGATAATGGTGCAGCTTCTGATGTACAGAGAAGTGCCTTTTAGCAATATTGTCAATCTAGTAGAGGACTTGCTCAGGCGAACTGTTTCAAATCCTGGATTAATGCAAATTAGGAAGCTGGAACAAATTAAAAAATCTACAGGCAGGTCTAAATCTTCAGAATACCCCAAAATACTTTTTGTTCTAGGTTAGCTTACCCAGAGTTAAGACCCTGCTCTGCTTTCTATTTTTGCTCAAAGTACTGCACCAGCAGAAGGTGGGATTGAGTGCACACAGGTGGCTTTCAAATGGCTGAGTACATTCAGATCATGGGTGTCTGCTGCTATTTCCTCATCAGGAGAAAAGTTCTGTTATTTACTTCCAAAAATAAACTTGAATGTACTAGAACTTCCACGGGGAAAGCCTTAGTGTTTAGTGCAGTCCAGTGGCCAATGCTTGTCAATTTGCTGGTTTGGGTAGTGCCTGGGCTGTTCCTATTTCAGAAAGAAAACTTGAGTTTCATGGAGAGAGACTCCTACCCTGCATTATCAAGGCTCCTGTGCTACTTTTAAATTTCAGCACCAACACAGCCAGTTGCCTCACAGATTCTCTCTGTGCTCCATAAGGAATTAAGCAAATTGTGTAGTAGTGGTACAGTCAGGGTAACAGATAGTCTTGACAGGAAATGCAGGGATCAGGAATGAGCAAGGCTAAAACTACTTGCATTTTATATTCCAATACCATTAGTCTTAATTCTACTAGCCATTGACTAGACACACAGCACCCAACCAGATTTGCCTTCATGCCTGAAGAAGGAAAAACCAGGAAACTTTTGGTTTAAAAAAACCTAAAACTCTATAGAAGTTCTCTCAGGTGTCATTTAGAAAGCTGCTGTTTCTCTATTCTTGCATTGCACCTGGGTTTAACAATTTGTGCTGCTCCAAAATCCTCCAGATTCACACCAGAGTTAACATAGAAGAGCCATTTTGAGGTACCACTACTTCTGGGAGAGAACCTTTGTGACTATGGTTGCATTCAGTCATCAGAGACTAAATCTGATGCTTCAGGTTAGTTAAGCTATGCAATACTGCAAATTTGTGTAGAACAGTACAAGCATCAGCAATGCTTGACAAAGAGCTGTCTCTTTGGTGAAGAAAAGCCTTGAAAACATTCTTTTAAAAATGTCTTAAGTCAGTTTTTATGATCTCTCAGATTTTCTTCCTTGTTATTAGAGGTTTATAATGTTTCTGCCATTGTTCTATTATGGCTTTGCAGAGACTGAACAAGACTTGCCTGAGATCTTCACACACATCAAAAGAGATTTACTGACCCATACTGAAAAGAATGGGACAGTATTTTCCTCAAAAAAGCAGTATTCCTGTAGTCCTGAGTATGGACAAAAGCTGTCCATTGTTCATGCGTAAGAACATCATTTGTTAATAGTGTCAAGTTAGTTACTGACTGTGCATAGGAAGAGGCCTGAATTAAGGACTTTTTCCAGGATTTCTTCCAGTCAGACAGGAATTTAAACAGTCACCAACTTATTCACATTTATTCATGCAAACTGTAGGCAACGTAACAGCCTGATTGATAGCTACACAAAAAAAAATTAATGAAGTAGAATTATTTTTTCAGTTGAATTGCTTGTACCTTCAACTGCTTTAATTTTAAAAATCTTCACTGTAACAGCTCTTTCATGTTTAAGGAAAGCATAAACAATGCCCCAGCTGATATATACACATGTATATATGAACACTGTGCCCTTAGAGGCGCCAGAAAAGGGATTTTTATAGAAATTGGAGTTGAACTCCACAAGTTAACATTACAGAACTTGTATATTTTCTTCTCCTTTTCATTAAAATCAAATTCAACCTAGGAATTCCAACTTACCCCCCAACTTGTAGGGAGAATAACCTATTTTTGAGAGATTGCAAAGAAACATTTACTGAACATTTGTTTGAACTCTAACAAAATAATTAAAAGTAGTATGACTCCCTATGTCTTCTTTCATCCTACCTCCTGTAAGAGAAAACTTCTATAAAATTTGCATCACTAAATTAATACTCAGATTTTAATTTGAAGGAAATTAAGAGCTTTTTAAACAAAACATAAATATTAAAGCCCCTAATTTACAAGATCTGTTTCAGCAACTTTTACTTTAAAATTAGAATGGAAATGTCTTTGAAAAAGACAACTCTACAAGAGAACCACATTTAAAATGTGTTAAGAAATATTAGTTTTATTTAACCAGTCTTCACAGCTGAATATTTATTCTATAAAAACTTTACAGATTGTACAGTTTATATATAGTTCAAACTACTAGAACAAAGAAGTAGGTCCCACAGATGCAAAAATACTGTACCAATCCAAGGTAAAGGCAGATTTACACACTGTACAGCTCTCCACTGGGAAGGGGAGGTGGGTCAGTTCCAAGTAAAAAGTTCAAAACTGTACAAAAATAAGGTTTGATTTCTTTTTCATTCTTCATAATACATTCAATAAGATTGCAAGCACAGATACCCGAGTAATAATAGATATCTGCAGTCAGGAATCAATAACCACTCCTGAAAGGAATGCAAAATAGGTCTATTTACACAGGGCACTCTTTTACACCATACTGCATATAGTGTATATTTCAAATAATAAAAAAGCATAGACAAAGAACATTAAACATCTAATATAAGGTAGTTTTTTTTTAGAGGTTTTTTTTTTTTACTTAATAGTGTGCCAGAAGAATTTTAACTTATTAAATAATATATTCTAAGTGAACCTAAAATTTATGAACATAAAATGCATTTTTGGTGTAATACATCAATTAAACCAGCAAATAGGAAAAAAAGAACCAAAAACAAAACCCAAACTGTATATAAAGTAGTATTTTCACCCAGCAACAGAAGCACTTATGTAGTTATTTAAAAAAAAAAAAAACCCAAACAAAACAAAAAAAAGAACAAAAAAAAACCCCACCAAAAGAAAAGAACCAAACAAACAAGAACAACCAACCGAGAGAGGCTTTTTAAAAACCCACTAAAACTAACTTATAACTTAGGATATTCATACATAAGATATTCAGTGATTCACTAATACTGCAAAACAAGCTTTTTTGTGTTGTTTTTTTTTTTTTCCCTTCCCCCTTCCATTTCCCTCTGGCTCTCCCTCATTCCCTTTCCCTAAGAGACAGTGGTTTCTTCATGCTATCTGGGTAAGAATCAGACATATTCCTGCCCCTTCCTCCCACCCCTCTATACCTCCCCCCAAAAAATAACAGAGTGTTTTCCTTAGCATTAATCCTGAGCACACTCTCTTTTTGGGGATATGTGTGATTTAAGCATAGTAGGGTTTAGTTGCCCCAAAATTTCAGAATGTTCCGTTATGTGAGGTATTTCAACCTTCTTCTGAGACAATGCCTTTTCTCTAAGCTGACTCGTTGGGCAGAGAAAGCAAGGGCTGGCTAATACCCGTTTCGATTCTGTATTCCCATGAAAAAGAAAAGCATTATTCCAGACTTCCCTGCCACACAGAAAATAATGCAACACCATTCACTTTTTAATTCGTTCTCTATTTGATACAGTACTAGCCGAAGATAACAAAAACTAGAGCTTTTAAAGAGATGTTTGGTAGTGCACTCTATCATTTTTTAGCTTGTGTGTGTGTGTCTACATACACACTCGCACACATATTACATTTATATATATATATAAAAGACATATATAGATATATGCACACACATACACTTGTGTGTGTATATATCTGCATGTAACAATCAGGGAAAAAGGAGTTTTGTTCAAATTTAAGTGATACAGTACTTTTAAACCCCTTGACAATAAAAGGGGAGGGGGTGTGTGTGTCCACTCCTGTTCCCAAGCTGAGCAAGGGGTTAGTTTATATAAGGTTTTTTTAAATGGGCATATTTTGCTTGCCCTGATGTCCAAGAAATACAATTCCAGTGTCAATGGGCATCTCATCAGAATTCATCAATTCTGTTCTGCAGATATTTTAACATTGAGTCCATCCCTTGTGCTGAGCCCCAGATTTTCTTCAAAACTTCACACTCCTTTTCATTTGCTTGTTCCAAGTCCACCTTCATGATGTTACGTACTAAAGCTTTGGATTCTTCAAGTACCTAGGCCAAAAATAAAAAAGGGGGAGCTGAGTTAGCATTGCCAGAGAACTGAGCACCACATGCACTTATATGGGTATATAACAGATTTATATGGACAAATCCTGAAGCTGACCATGAACTTAAGCTTATCAAGTCATGGACATACTATGATTGTAAGAAATGTTTCTCAAAATCATCTTTCTTGTAGCATCACACAAAGTTTCCTTTACCTTATACCAGCACAATTTAGAAGTGCACGAAAGTGAGAAAATAATGAAAATCGTAAAATAACTATGACTATATATATGTGTGTGTGTATGCTTTTATAATTACAGAAAAGTGCAAGTTCATATTGGTGAAGGCTAATAATAATTCTATCATCCAGAACTCATCTAATAACTACGCAGATTTTGACTTCTTCAGCACTTAAAATACACTGAAAAATCTCATTTGCTTTTTCTGTTTAGAAAAAGAGTAATTTGCTTTTAAAATCCAAAATTTCTAATGCACAGAACAGTTAATTTGCACTGCACTTTTTCTTGTTAAGAAAGTTGAAATTACACTACTTAATGCTGTCTTGTGCAACTGAAAGGAGTGCACACAACCACTAGGTGTTACTCAGAAAACTAGGTCCAGCATAATGTCAAAGACTGTATTTATTTCCTTGGTAATTTAAATTACAACTCAAGCTAACTCAAGATTCCCGTGTTTCTGTGCAGATGGTAGGGCAACTGTTTATACTGTTGATTAGAATAAGTTGGACTTCAGCAACTATGTTAATAACAAATTATATTACAAAAATCCAGTGCTTATGTCCCTTATTATATGCAACAGTACATGGTAGTTAAGAAGAGTCAGATAGAAACTTTAAAAAGAAACCTAAAATACCCCAAATCAGAGAGATACATAAAAATCTGTCAAAAAACATTGCTGTACTATAATGCAGTTCTTGTTCATGAAAAAGCTTTTTTTTTTTTCTAGAAGGACAAAAAGATGCAGTCTAATACTACTTAGATTAATTCTTATTCCTCTAATCATAAAAATACAAGAAGATAAAGGAAACTTACAACTGAATTACATGTGACAAGTTCTTTAATTCGAACCATTACTTCCTGTGTGAATGTTCCTGGCCAGAACACTTGGGAGACGAGTCCTTTGGCACAAGCTTCCTGCGCCGTCAACTTCCTTCCACTGAACAACATTTCATTGGCCTGAAGGGATAAAAAGTTACTTCTGGTATGAAATGTAATGAGACAAAACTCATCAAAGGAAAAATGTTCAAAACAAATAAGAAAAATGCCTGCACTGTTTGAAATAGTTTTATTATAGCTCTTCCAGGTTTCAATTGGAAAAAGAAAAATACTGGCCTACAGCTGGTTGATCTATGTTGTTGACCAGTGGTTACTGAATTATGGAGGTCTATGATTAAGGGTTAAATGTAAAAATTTGTCATTTCCTAGCCATGAATGTTTGTTAGCTCTGTCTTTCTTGCAGTACTTCTGACTTGGTTATCTGTATATGTGGGAATAAGTTACAATGCCTCCAAATTTGTAGAACAACAATGAATACATCAGCTTGTCCTTTATAATAATGTATTCCAATTTCTGACCAAATTAATAGAAAATAAACATTCACATTTTCTTCAAGAGTCCAATATTGAACTGATAAATCCATTCAGAATCTGATATAGCAGTCTTATTAAAAAATAACAGCATTTAAAAGGTCTTGCACATAAAGGTACAGAATCGAGTACTACATTCTATGTAACAAAATGCTCTCTCTAGTTCTCTGTTTTTGATTTGTAATTATCATGAACTTCACTATTTACTAATTCCCCATTAAACCACTTGAATTCGATCTTTAGTGAAGTTTCTTATCTAGTTAAACTTTGTTTGCAGTGACATCTGCATAGAAACAGCCAGTGGAAATAAAAGAGTAATAGTCAACCTCAAAAAAAAAACTTAAAAAAACCAGTTTTATTGTTTCTTAATAACTTATTTCTACTGAAAAATATGACAAATCCATTACTGGACTCTTGAAATATATGAAATAAAGCTGTTCTAAAACACAGCCCTCACAGGTGTAACATTTCTGAGGGCACAATTCTGAGTTTTTAAATGTTTTCTAATTGGTAATTATTTCAGCAACTTTCAGTTAACGATCTCAAATAATGAATTATTAACTTAACAAATAATTAATTATTTACTGTGGATACCTTGTTCCTGGTACTGCCATTTTACACACGAAGCAATTTGAAAACTCTGCAGTCTCTTACTTGTTCTTCGTAATGAAATACAAAGTTTGGGTTCTACTGGCAGTTTGCTTCCTCACTGCCAGTCCATTGGGAATATGAGAAAAAAACCCAACCAGTTTCCTACCATACTTTACTTTGATTTTACCATCAGCACATCTCTCATAGTTACTATGGAAAGCTGTGATTCACATATACTAGTTTATAAAAACCCAAATCTCTTGCACTATGATAAAGTTCTATACCCTATAGTTCTACCTTCTGTGAATGCAAAATCAATACAAGGTCCATTAACCATTCATTCTCATTTTCCAGAATGTATGTGAATAAAAATAACCTGAAATACTAGCTAAAAATCAGTGATGTACACACAGTTGTCTGAAACAGGAATCCTTTTTCCTGTGCAGAAGAGGAAAAAAATATTCTTCCAAAATAATTTTAAAAACACTTGACATTTCTGTGAAAGATCAAAATGTGAAATCCATCTAACTAGCAGTTAGAAAAGGTAAACATTTAAGCAAGGTGGTCAGGTCTACATATTCTTCACATGTTTTTTCTGCAAAGATAAAAATAAATGCTAGAAACGCTTTTTTTTTTTTTTTTCTAAAACTTAGTGGCAACTGCTGAGTTCTCCTGAACATGATACACCATAAGTGAGAATGGTGCAGTTATCTTACTTCTGCCAGCTGTAACACAGTATTAGCACAAAATCTCACATGAAATGAGCATTGCCATTAAAGTTCTCACTTGACAGGTTTTGAAGGGAAATGTCTTTCTCTGGCATCTTCGCTTTTGATCTATACACAACATGTGCTGGAGACCAACTGCTAAACAAGCTTTAATCATAATCATGCCTTGTACCTGCTGCAAAAATTAACACACCTGGCGGTTACTTTTCAAGAAATACACTACAGCAATTGGAATAAGGATGATAAAAATATTTCAGTAATATTTCAGTCAGAATCTCATTAGCAACCTTCATTATCTACTCTGTCTCCTTCCACAGAGGAACTTCACTGGGACCTCTGGACTCTCTTAGAGGCTCACCAGGGCCCTTTTGAGCAAGTCCACAGGCACCAGGGGCCAAGGAGCATCTCAGCTCGCTTGCACTGTGATCAGGAGGCAGCTGGCCTGTGAACCACCCCAGACCCTGGCTGTGGTGTGGACTACAGGCACTACGGAAACATGGATCCCTCATGACTGACAGAAAAGCCTAGGAAATACTGCCAAGCATGCTGAGGACTGGCAGGGAAACCCAGTGTGTGATGTTTGATCACACAGCCTCCTGTGCTTTATATCTAGGACCAGAGAACCAGAGCAAGAACTCCACGGCAAACACACAATATCATCTCCCCATACAGACATCACCTTAATGTCTATTACAGATTATTTTCAAAACTCAAAAGCCAAGTTTAAGAACACTTCTAAAATACTTGGTATTTCCAAGACAGTATAAGTTTTGAATCCTAAGGTTTGGGCTTTAAATTTCCTGTGAAAAGCCCACAGTTGAAAATGTTTGTGGGGAAAAAACCCCTATCCATGACAGACCTGCTCGCCCATAGAAGGTGACTGATCCCACATGGAAGATGTTGCCAGCAACCTTGCAATGGAAGATTTTTACTCAGCTGCAGCTAACAACATTGAATTTTAAGTCTGACTTACAAGGGTGGGACTACTACTGCTGAATTGAAACATTTGTAGAAAATGTTATGATGCATACAGAGGCTTAAATTCTTTGTTCTGTACATTTTTTTCCCTGAATGTTTAGCATTTCATTAACAACATCTTCCTGCTGACTTCTCTCTCTTTTTACAGGCAAAAACATGCTACTTTATCAAAGCCTTCAGTATGGATTTTGAACATATTTCATGAAATCTGCTGAGTAAAGTTCAGCTTCATCCCATAGAGACACTGCTATGCTGCAGAGAGTCAAGGATAGTACGAAAACAGTGGATTTCCCCCCC
>VZRM01004262.1:597240-695579 GCA_013397955.1 Grantiella picta
CCCCTTTTGCACTGATCATTATGGAATTGTTACCCCTGGAAGCTTACAATTTAAATATATTCAAGAATGAGAGCATTCACAAACACACATGGTAGAGTACACTAGGGAAGAGCTTCTTGTGTTTTCTGTACAACTTCTAAAGAAATGAAAAGTAACAACCACGAGTCTTTAAAGGACAAGGATGGATGGAATGGATGGATGAATGGATGGATGATCCAAATAAAAAGGGAAAGGAACAATCAGTAGTTTGAAACATGCTAAGATATTAAAGATACTCTTATAACTGTTAATCTATTTCAGTTACTTTTTCCGTTCTCTTCTAATAACTAAATCCAGCTATGACACAATTAGCTATTAGACCTTTTAAAACTGGCGTTAGAATATACTGAAATGTATACTTTAAAATCAGTAAGTACCTACAGGGGAAAAAATGACTTTTGTAATAAACAGCAATTTTGGAAAAACAGGTGTAGCTACAAGCACTTGTTTCATACTCTCCAAATCAGAATGGGACGTAGGTTTAAGTTTTCAAGGAACACAGCATGAAAAAACACTAAGCAACATGAAAATAACGTAGGTAAGGGATTCTTAAACAGTTTTTTTTTTAGGAGTGCGTGGAAGCCAAAAATATTTATTTTGCATCCTGGCATAAGACTGCTACTGGCTGGTGCCACAGCGCTCTGCTGTGCAGTGACACTGAGCATCACACTCCGGTACTCTGCTGAATGCAAGACACCCGTGGCTGATCCTCACAAGGCAGCAGCAGGGCAGATGTGTCTTGGTACACAGGACATCACCCTTCTGACACCATCAGGGTCAAAGGTGGGCTAAAATCCCGTGCCTGCTTTCTGTTCCGTGCATGCAGGTGAAGAATAAGTTGTAAGAGCATGGAGCAGAAAAGCTATAAAGGGTGGTTTCTCATGAAAGGCTTTCATTAGAGAAAAAAAAAATTAAGAAAAAGACAACACAGCAAGGCAAAAAGTCTTGAAATCACACTGGATAAATTATCACAACTGAATTGTGAAGCTGTCAGCCCCTACCCTGCAAGCTACTTACAGAAGCCAGGCCCATTATCCGAGGGAATGTAAGGGATGAACATCCATCTGGACTTTGTCCAAAAGTAGTGTATGGTGTCTGAAACCAAGCCTTCTCGTTAGCCCAAACCACGTCACACAGAGGCAATATAGATGCTCCAAGTCCAATGGCTGGGCCATTTACTGCTACAATGATAGGCTTCTTAAACTGAATAAAAGTATTCACAAAATTCCTGAAGAGAAACAGAAACATGCACTCACTACATATATCAAGAGTGTAAAATAGACCAGCCCTTGAAAACTCCAAATAATTCATCTCCACAGTAACATCACTTTCGAACCCAACCTGATAAACTTCCACAATGAGGTGGTTATTTGGTGGATGAGGGGAGAGAGGTGGATATTGTCTACACGGAGTTCAGTGAGGCACTGTCTCTCATATGCGTTTCATAGTCAAGCTGTTGATGTATGAGCTGGATGAGCAGACAGTGAGGTGGACTGAAAAATGTTTGAATGGCTGGCCCAGAGGGTGGTCACTCGTGGCACAGGCCAGTAATTTAAGTGCTGCACCCCACAGGGTCAGTGCATATCCTCAGCAAGTTTGCCCAGGATACAAAACCAGGCTGATACACCAGAGGATTGTGCTGCCATCCAGAGGGACCTCAACAGGCTGGAGAAGTGAGCTGACAGGAACCTCCCAAAACTCAACAAAGGGAAGTGCAAAGCACTGTGCCTGCAGAGGAACAATGCCAGGCACCAATATATGCTGGAAGCCAAATAGCTGGAAAGCACCTTGGCAGAAAATGAGCCAAGCTGAGCTTGAGCCAGCAGTGTGCCTTTGTGGCAAAGCAGGCCAGTGGCATCCTGCATTGCGTTAGGAGGAATGTTGTCTGGAGGTTGCAGGAGTTGATCCTGCCCCTCTGCTCAGCCCTGGTGTCCAGTTATGGGCTCCGCAGTGGAAGAGAGACTCCAGATGGTCTAGCAAAGGGCCATCAAGGTGACCCAGGGACTGAGTGAGCTGGGCCTGTTCAGCCTGGAGAAGAGAAGGCTCAGGGGATGTCATCAATACGTGTAAGTACCTGAAGGGGGATGCAAAGAGCACACAGCCAGGCTCTTTTCAGTGGTGCCTTTTGAGGCAGTGGGCACAAATTAATACATGAGAGGTTCCCTCTGAACAGTAGGAAACACTTTCTTACTATGAGGGTGACCAAACAAGCAGCCAACAAGGTTGTGGACTCTCAGTCTTGGGAGATACTAAAAAAAACCCAGGAAATGGTCCTAGACAGCCTGCCCTATGTGACCTTGCTTGAGCAGGTTGAACAAGATGACCTCAACCCTTTTCTGATTCTGTAAAAGCCTAGCATTGCTCCCAGCCCAACACATCACAGTAGCTGAGCAGGTACAGATTTAACACCCCCCTACAAATATCACTGGTATGGCACTTTTGGTACATTCATGTGTCTCACAGCTCTCTCAGAGAAGGCTGCAGCCTTTCCTCAGCTCTGGGTACCACAACTGTGTTACAGTCCTGCTTGGTGTTCACTGTATTTACATGCAGCATTGGTGTAAGGTATTTGCCTGTGTTTTTAAGTGAAAGTAATAAGGTATAAATGAAGACGGGCAAAGCATCAATGATTTTCCTTGAGAAACATTTCTGGATTGTTGGGAGACAGCTTTTCTTAACAATAAATCTGATTTTTAAAATTATGAACAAACCTAAATAGCAGAGCTCTATTATCACATATCACACACCTCTAAACTTCCCCTCCTCATCTCCCTTCTCTTGGTAATAATGCTCTGAGTACTATGCTATTTAGTGACATATGCATATTCTTATCCTCATTGTCAACAAAAAATGACAATTCATTCCAGTGCCCACCAAATATGGATGCTTCTCTGTTCTCAAACAGTAATGCTTTCAAGAGCTTCTCAGGAAAAAGAATAGTCATATGTGTATGAATACATACACAGGTAATTTTAAAGTTTGCTCCTTATCTGTGTTACATATTTTTGTATTTCTGCAAAACAGGACAATTTTACTATATTGCATTCAGCACTAAGGTTATCACACTGCTTCTTAACTCATTCTAGTGAACTGAAATAGCTACATGCAAAAAAACCGAATCCAAACCTAGAACCATGTCATGCAAGTCATCATACAAACATCCCATCCGGAGACCTAAGGTAATTTTAATCACGATTTTGATAATGTCTGAATATCCCACAGAGGACCTCCTCTAGCACATATATGAAAATACCTTATTTGAAAGGGAGGATGTGTGTTCGTAGGTCTTTTAAGTTACCTTTACCCATTTTATTAACAATGAATATTGGGTGAAAAATCAGGTTTGTGGAAGGGCCCAAATTAAAACAGTGATGGAAGCTCAGTGCTAAGAGCCTCTGGCCACATCTGAAGTCACTGCATGACCAACTGTTACATGGAATGGCTGAAAAATTTCCTTTGATAAAAATAACTATAATAATCTTTATGAACTAACTGTGCCTCCAACGAAACAGGCTTTACATGTCTATGGCTTTTTTTTAGAAACATGACCACTGATAACAACAACAGAAGACAGGGCTCTGAAAGAATATGGATACTCTGGAAGCATGCAAGAGACCAGGAGCTCAAAACCAGTGTTCAAATTAAAGGTACTTGTTTGTACTGTTAAAACATGTCTCCAAGATCCATACTTTTTTTCCACATCTGGTCTTCTACTTATGAGTAGTTCAGCTTATTTTCTTTAAATGTTAGGTTTGGTACCTAGCATTGGGATGATGATCAACAGCATTAATATCCTGTAAAATATCCATCATTCCACTGCTCCGAACGTACTACATCAATTTACTCAACACATATCTTGAATTTTGGTGTACTAAATTTGTTTTCCTGAAACCCTATGGCTATTAAAGTCTTTTAGTATTGGTTTTAACTGGAGGAGTAGTACAATACTCCCAGTTTCCACAGCTAAATTTTAAAAGTAAAAATGCATGAAATGACAACCCAAATAGAAATGAACAGGGAGCATAAAGAAGTGCTGCACGCTATAATGTAACAGGTGAATGTCTGAGATATTTTTGAATAAGAAGCTTTTGAAACAAAGATAAAACAAGCCAGGACACATGATGAAGAATATCCATAAGATGACTGAAGATAATCATACATACCTAATAGCTTCTGCCATTTTAGTGCTTTCCTTTTTTCTATCATCCGTTAAACGTCGTATAAAATAAATAAAGTCAAGACCACAGCAGAAAATGCTACCAACTGCACTGAACAGCACAAGTTTACTGTCATCTGCAGCTGCTGTGTTCAGTGCACTTTGGACTTCCTTCATTACCTGAAAAGTAAAAAAAAATTAAGTATAATTTTAATCCATTATTAAAAAGTAGTGGATTGTTCTCTTCCCTTCCTCCCCATGAGACCCTTCAAAATCTTTAATTTTTCCTTAGGATCCACTCAACCATCATATTAGAAAAGTTAACTTTCTTCATTATCCAGAAAAAAGAAAGCTAAAGTATTAGTAGCTTTGCATTTCAAAAATGTAATTAGACTAAGATAATTAAATCATTAAGGAAAGATCTATTAGATGTTATCTGTAACTAAAACACTCATTCAGCATTTCTGTAATTTGGACAGCAGATGGCATATGCAACCAGTACTGAAAAAAACCTTAATTGAGGCCAAAGCTTTTTTCAAGTTGCACTTTGTAAATCACTGCACATCCTATATAAGACAGTACACATCAACATGATCAGATAACAGAGTTTTTAAATGCGAGTGAATTACACATAAAGTCAATTGCACATATAACATCTTGCAAGTAAGAACCTGTATCGTGTTTTGTGTACATTTGCACCTGAATAATAGGCAGAAATGAGGCAAGGACTTCAAATTCCCTTCCCCTCCCAAAATCAGAATTGTTCTGACCTCTGGATTTAATGAATTATTTTCAGATGATTTTGTTGATAGCAAAATGTGTGTGAATCCATCTTGTTTCCTGACAACAATGTCTCTGTACCGGTACGCGCTCTCCGTTTGTCTCACGCTAAAACGTAGCCTTTTATCAAAGGGTTGATCTCTCCTGTCATCAATAAACCTTCGTTTGCTTCCTGTCACTCCTGTTACAGATGTCTGGATGTTGGTTGTACCATTGGCTGCTAATGCTTCCATAAAGGTGGGTGTACCTGGAAATAGTTTAAACAAGAACAATTACATTTGATTAGCTCACACGTCTTGAAATCCCTATTAGCGTAAAAACATGCAACTCATATTAAGAACACACAGTGAATGTGAAACTCAATCCCCTGGAAGTTACTGAAACAGACACTGCGCACAGAGCAAAATAAAGTGACAAAGGGATTCAAGTAATTAATGTTACCATTTTGAGAATATACATGTAGAATAAACCAAACAGACCAATTGTCATATACTTATTTTTAGAAGAAGAGAAAGTTGTATTTTATGTTCCTAATACCAATGCACTTCAGTAGGTTAACGGTCTGCTTTCTCCTTTTCCAGCATTTTAAAGTCATTGAACAGCATCAACACCGCTAAGAGAAAGCAAAAGCCTTTTGTTTCAAACATCGGAAGTTATTATAAAGAAAAAGAATACACTCAGAATAAACCAAATAAAGAACTTGATTGACACGATCATAAAAAGCATAACACTCTTTAAAGAAAAATGGAAATTAAGAAATACAGACTACACTTCTTTGAGAGGAGCACAAGACCCAGGCAGTGACGGATATTTTAATGGATTCATATACAATGAGATTTTTATCATGTTAAACATTTTTTGCTATTGGAATTGGCAAATAGACAATTAAGTTTTGCTGGTCTTGTTCCCAGTTCCTTAGACAGAGAAAGTTTGAAGGCATGCAAGTAAAGAGGCCACAGGTTTTTCTGTAAGTCCACATTAGAAACATAATACCAAACAATTACCATTCATTAGAAAAAAAAGAGAGAACATATTGGATCTATAAAGCATCTGTATGTTTAGGTCTCCATGCAAAATCTCCACAGAATTTGTCATACTAAAGTAATGGAGTGTGCATAGGATAGGGGGGTTTAAAATATTGGGGAAGTGTGTCAGAGTTCAAGACAGCAAAGTTTTGAAAGACTTTTCCTCAAAATTGAGCTCGGAGACTAAAATTTACTGGAAAGCCACAGCCTTACCTCACTAACAGGTACTTCAGAACATCATGCATACAATGTCTTAAGAAGTAAAGTTAAACCATGTGTAAGTAAGTTATTAATTAAATGTCATTGATGCATCTTGCTTAATTTGTCATTAATTTAATTTAAAAATATAACTGCTTCAGAAAGATATTATAATTTGTTTTAATTACAATATACTTCAAATACTTGAGGGTCCAGTGAAGACATTAAAGAGGCTTGCTTAAGTAACTGGAATATCCCATATCTCAATATTTTCACTGTATTGAAGTGCTGCTTACTTTGACTCATATGAAGCAGTTGAGAGACAATAAAAAGAGACTAAATTTAATTAAAATTTAGATCATTATGCATGCTCCTATTTATACTGTAGAAACTCTCTGGATATAAATGAAATTTTCATATCAAATATTTTGAAATAAATATTTTATTATAAATACTTTATGATTAATTAGGCAAGTTTTCTGTTTAAGGATATATACAATAGTAAGATTTTATTCTACTTTTCATGGAATTCTTGTTGTATTAGTGATTTAAACCTCTTACGACCTTACTTTTTGTGAAGAAGTTAAAGACAACTCAGGATTTTTTAGTTGTTTCAAGTGAAGAGTAAGAAACTGGATTCAGTTTGTTATCAGTTTTGGAGACAGATGAACAAAATGAAATGGAAAATTGATATTCCATATCGTCACAAAAAATTCACATTTATTTCCAAATTTCCTATGGCTTATAATTTTTTTTTCATTTCAGCAGAATGAATAAAAACTTGATGTATACGAAATATGAAGCTAATGATGAATGCCTTCAATTTTTTTCCCTTGTAAACCACATTATGGCAATTACATTCCTTTAAAGAACTCTCTTGAAAGGGAGTTTGCAGGAACATCCATGTTGCCACCATATTTCATTAAGAGCACAAGACGAAATGGTTTGTTTTTCCACAGGAAACTGGCTTGGTTTTCCACAGGAAATGAAAATTAAAACTAAAATCACCTCTGATTTTTAAACCCCAAATAAAGTTTTTTATGCCTTTTGTCATAGCCATAGTGAAAAATGTGGAGAGTTTGGAGAGTATGATAGACTACACTAAGCCAAAACAAGGAGTCAGTAAACTTGTGCAAGACTTTTGAGTCTGTATTTTCCCACGACTCATACTTCCAAAGACATACTCAAATACCAGAAAATTACTTTTGAGATGCAAGATACAATGATAATATACTTTGAGAGACAAAGCTTCTGGCAAGAGAGATCAAGATGTAAACACCACAGGCCAATTTTCATACTTTTGAACTGGCAAGAGACATTCTGAATTTTTATATAAACCCTGTCTACACTTATCAATAGTTGGAGTTTCAAACTGTAAGCAAGGGAGAGCTGAGGCTCAGAGGAAGAAGTCTCCTCTTGCCAATCAAGTAAACACACTTCTAGGATACTTAGGATGGAATAAAAAATCTGTCAGTTTTAGAAATCATAACTCTGTGCAGGGAGACTTGGCCAGGCAGTACAGATCAGAAAACAGCACCAAAGGATTTACAGCATGTTTGGTAATGTTTGTCATTATCAATGTAATTTTGGGATCCTGTATGTTCGGGACAGCACAGGGGGTGTCTTTCTCTTGGCTTTTGGTCCTTGGAAGCAAAGGGACAGCTCAGAGACATAATGCAGTACTTCATTTTATATGCACATAGGCAAAGGTGGTTTTGCCACTCAGTCTTGAGCATGTTGCAGCAAATAGGGACCAAAAAAAAAAAAAAAAAAGTGCAATTGAGAGTTACCTGTATTGCCATAGATTTCCTCATATGAAAACTTTGCATTAAGGTTACTTATCTTCAGGATAATTACAACTATATTTTAATAGTTTGACATAAGAGTTTTGTAACAAACCAGAACCAGTTCTACATTTTAATACATCAATGGAGATAGCACATCACAGATAAAACACCACAGCCCTCTTCTTTAAAACTGAGCTTCCAAAAATAAGTAAGAATTTGGAAAAAAGGCATTTTACCCTGGATATTGTCAACTAATGCAGAACTGTTAGTTTAAGAGGTAAACAAAGAGCTTATAGTTATAAAAAAACCCTTCCATCTGCAAATTGTTAGCAATGTGATCTCAGAGGTGAAGACAGTACTACTACTGGACAAAGCTAAAGCTTCACTTTATAGACACAAAGGGAAGTTAAGAGAAGAACTTTGTTTTGCAGCTGCTGACCAAAACTTGGTAACAGTCAGCAATTTCATGCACCTACCCTTGGAGGGTAAAAACCTAAAGCTATGAGCAACACATAAGAAAGGAACTGGTCTTATTCAAAGAAAGACAAACAGAAAATACCAGTTTTGAAAAAGGGGCAGAACAAAGGTGTTTTTGTTAAAAACAAAACAAGTTACACTCAACTTCACAACAATCCAAAATTAAAATCCCAAGCACCTCCCTAAGATATTCAGGCCCCACTGTTAGTTAGAAATTCAGTTTAGCTTACATAGCAAACCTTGTATACAAATACTCCCCTCCCTGCAATAATACTGGAGACACATCCAAAGAGATGCTCTAAAACCAGCCAAGCTTCTTTTGCATGCTTCTTTTTGGGTACATATGTGCTGGTGTTCTTAATTCAAAAGTTTGACTGACAGAGTATGCTGTTTCTGAAAGGCTTAGCAGAGATGCCCAAGGAACAAGCACAAGAACATGGGAGGTGTGAACAATACTGTCTGAGTATTTTCTTTAACTCCAGCCATCAGAAACGTAGCAATTACTAAAGTTGGCATGCCCAGAATCATAGGCTGCACCAAACCCCATGTAATTAAATTCTTCTTCCCTGTGGCATTGTCCAATTTACTTTTGAAACCACTGTGGGTTTGTCTTCCAAAGTATCTCTTGGCAGAAAGTTCTGGAACATACGTGTTGACTTCCTTCATCCCTTTCATCACAGCCCTTCTCCAGATTGACTAGCCCCAGTCTTATTTCCCCTTTCTTCTTCCAAAAGCCAGTCCAAGTCTGCCATTCTCCTCCATGCTTCTTCCTCTTCTACTTACTCTTGGAACAGGGCCCAAAATGGGACACAATATTCAATATGGGTTTTGTTGGTTTTTTTTTGAAAACTTCCACCGAACAGATGCTTGCAGAAAACTACCCAAAACAAACGCAATGGCCTTTTCCTGAGCAGCAACACATAGCCAGGAACCAGTCACTATTTCATGTTTTGCTATAGGCACAGTTTGGCATGTAAGTCTGTTTTGTCCCCTCTTCAATGCCTGGCATTCATCTGCACTGAAAGTCAGCTCTCATTTTAATCATGAAATCATTCACTATTTTCAGAGAAGCCTTCAGTGTTGACAAGGAGCTTCAGGGACTCTCATGTGTTTCCTGTATCAGCCTGCACCACTTATGTCCTCTGCTACACTAAGTGATGAAGGGGTTAATAAGAAGCAACCCATTTGAATAAGCAAATGAACAAACACCACCAGCAGCAATGTCTTGAAGTGTTAACTGCAAAAATAAAACTGCAACTGTAACTGTTTACAACTGAAGTACCAGACCGGGAACAGTATTATCTGGAAAACTGATTGGAAAAACAACCTGAATTTTCAGTGAAAAAAAAACCAATTACTAAAATCCAGTGTTAAAAGTAAGTTACTTTTTTTTCCATAAGTCCTTCCTATACTTCCACTTTTCATTGTATCCTGTATATGTAATCCACAAGAGTTCAGCATCAGTTGTCCAGTGCAGGGTGCCTCACATTTAATTTTCTGCCTACAAACAGAGGTGTTTTGCTACACGTTCATATGTACTACCAATCTCTAACTGTAAACACTGTTAAGCTTTTCCAGTCTTAGCTCTGCACTACATCAAATATTTCACATGAGACAGGAATTCCAGACAGTGATACCACAATGCAAACATAATACAGAAGCATTTTCAGTATTTTTCCCACTTCTTCTCCAGCGATTACAAAGAAAATATCTTAGAATTGTAGTTTATTGGCACAGACTAGAGAAACTAAAAATGAGGGTTCTAAAGCTCCTATATATGTACCCATTTTTTGTCTGAGAATGCATATTAATAACACTTATATTTTCAAATCAAACAGAAGTTCCACTTCCTTTGAAACATCACTATAAATATTTGCAAGAAAAAAAGGCCTCAGTTTATTGTACATTTTATCTAAAATGCTGATTTGCTCCGTTTTTCCTAAAGAGCATTCAGAATGTGCTGGTCACTTATGTAAGAAGGATGCACTTCAGTTAATTCCCTCCAGAATATGATGTTCCATTGATACAGAGCACAAATCAACAGTGTAACCAGCAATAAGTCGTGCACACTTTAGAACCAGCATTAGAATAAGCACCTCCAAAGATGCCTTGGAGGACAGAATGTGGGCAAAAACCAATATTTCTTCAAATTACATGATCACTGCAATCAATACCCTGCTGCTGATACCCTCCTCAAAACTCTTACAGTTGGGAAGGAGGGTGTGCTGTAACATTATCCTTTCTAAATAAAGTTAACCACTTTTGATTCTGTATCAAGGAAACAGTTACACAGGGAACCAACCATTAGATGTTCTTCAGCCACCTTCTGTTGTTCTTGCAAATATGTCACATTTCAATAAAACAAGGACTGTAGGTTTTAAGCACAGATTAACTGGCAAACTATTATGTTAGAACTTGGTGGAACATCAGCAACAGAAAACTTCAACTCACCAGCAAGCAGCCATGCAGTGGCTGGCAGGCTTGATTGTCAATGTCTACCTACCGTCAACTCCTAAAAGGTCCTTTTCTCATGCTGTTTAACTCCTACTCCTTTCCGTATATTTTCTATAGATGTTAATCGTAAATGTCACTTTGAAACATTGCTCCTATTAAACCTGCATTTCTATCGGGACACTGGTGTTGTGAACAAAATTAACATGAGAAAAGAAACACATGTAGCCCAGTAATATTTCTCTACTAATTTTTTTCAAGTTTTTCCATCTTACACTAGCTTTTAATCTTGACTGCCGTGTCACATTTAGAGTAATATAGTTTACAGCAGCCTTTTTCCCCCTTGTGTAGATAGTTTTCTCTGTTTCTTTGATTACTTACAGCATCAAATCTCTTCATATGCTATGTCAATATTATTAGGAATAGGGCAGCATTACTGGTCATGTTGGACTTTAGTAGGTTACAGCCTATGTAATTATTTTTGCTTTTAAATGTCTTTCCTTCTCAGAGCATTAGCATCCATGTGAACATTATCTCAACGCCAACCAAAAATGCAACTAATCAGAACATAAAATTCTATTACTTAAAGTGGGTAACCAATACAAGAGAAAATGGTGTTTCTTCACCCTGAAGTTAAATAGGCTTACCTTAGCCTGGCTGTTTTATATCGTATAAGTGGAATTAAAAAAAAAATTTAAAAAATGGGAATAACAAAACACCAGACCTAAGGTTTGTTAAGACCGTTGTCATAAAACCAACAAGGATAACATTAATAATACATAAATTGGCAAAATATCTTTTAAGGAGTATGATTAAGTTTTACTGTCTTTGAAAAGGAAGTGTGCATTTTTATGCATAACATATTAACTTTCCACAGTCTCACAGTGGAAAGAAAATGTCCCCCTCCAAACAACTCCATAAGATTTTCCAAATACACCTCCATTCTTATTATTTCACCAAAAATAGAGAAACAAACACTCCTCAGGTAAGCAAACTCTTTTTCTCCTTTACAATGGCATCAAGATAAATTAGAACTGTTTTCCCTTCCCCTTCCACTGCAGTTTTAGCCTCATTTTGGAGTGGTTTGTCTTCCACTGAATCTATAGTCAAGATGCTACTGACAAATAGAAAACAGTGCACATGACTGTTCTCACCATTTTAGATGGCTGTAAGGAAAAAATATATATAAAAATTCCCAAGTGCCTCCAATATTACTCCAGTCAAGAAATCCCAGCCATATTTCCAGTAGCGTGCACTAAAGTATTTGATGTGGGAAGCAGGAGCTACTTTCATTTCTTTTTTTCACGAGTAAGTACAAATAAGAAAAACTTTTCCCAGGTTACAGACTCCTTTTTAAGGTCCTTTAATGCTGGGAATACTTCATAAGGGAAAACTCCTCTATCTTGGTATTTTTAGAGCTGCAGGTTATGATACCACAGCGTTCATTCAAAATGCTATAAAATTTGAGAGTTAAGCAAGGACATCTCTGGAGGCTCATCTACAGAGGAAAGCTATTGCAAAATAGGCTACGGTTTAAACTTGAAGTATACCCAGCTATTTCACGCTAACTCCTAAGGTGAACACATTCTATATTAAGAGCACTTCACTGCAATTTAATCCAATCCCCAGAGTGATGTGGAAAATGGCTCTCTTTCTATGGGATGTCAGTGTCCTAATGTAAGGCTCATCTAGAACAGATACTGCCAAAAAATATCCTTAAAGTTTCACCTGTAGATACAAACATATATGTGTCATGGTACACATTATATAATGCTTGTAAGGACATTAAAATATTCTAAAACATCTTAGATAGATTATGAATGAAATTTAAATAGATGGTGTGACACTGTATTGACAGAACACTTTCATTTACCTTCTTTTTGAAAATGAATGTGAATACTAATTGGCAGGTTCATTCTTATCACATAGGCAAGGCATTCAATACCAGAGTTTGCAAGAGCTCCATTGACAACTGCCCCCACAAACACTTGGCATTTCAATGTAGAAAAGTAGTAGACAGAGAAGGCTCACAACTTTCAGAGGTTCAAGACACTGATGTGCATGCATTAAACTTTTCAGGGAATGCTGGGATCAGAGTGCTAGAATAAGCATCCCTGCTGGAAAAAAGCACCTCTATTTTTATGTATCCACCTCAGGAAGGTACACGTGTCTTTCCAGCCACTATCTGGTATCTACTATTCATAGAAGCTGTCTCAGCCTCCAATGGGATATTCAACAAGATGTTCATTAAGAGATGGCAAATGAACCTGAAGCCATCTTCCAGTCCAGAAGGGCATAGAGCTGTGTGCCCTAACACTGGCCACTGTAGCTGTGTGCCACCAGCTACACTTTATATTTGAGAAACCTGCAATACATAATGTTGCTGGCTGCTACTGACACTGGCAAACTGTTCTGCAGCAACACCCTCTTATCAGAAATTACTGACCTTGGAAAAAATAACTGGCTGGGGAGAAAAGGCGAAGAGCAAAAGAGGAGTCTCTGACTTTTCTAAGAGGTTCCCAAAAACCTCAAGTGAAACACTAAACATTGCAGTGCTGGGTATTTAGTCCTGAGCCTTGCACTGACCACTTCTACTGCCTGAAGGGGTGTGGAGCAAAAATCAAGACCTGGGCATTGGCACCAGTGGGAGAAAACAGGGTGAAAAGAAGATTAGAGGTCTTGGGAAAACGTAAACACAGCTTTAGGGTCCTCTGAAAGATGGTACATTCAGAAATGCACATGCCAAGTAGGTTCTTACTTTTTATTCAGAGGTACTCAATCAAGTGTAGTCTCCACTGAGGAGTCAAGGATTTAAGCTAAAAAGATTTCCAAAAGACCCTACTTTTTGGCAAAACACACAGCTGGTACTTACACCACATCTAAAGAGGCATTCAAAAATTGCTCCAGAAGCAATCTCTCCGACAGTTTCTCCAACAGTTTGGAAAAACAAGCCCACATTAAAAGTGAGATGATGAAAAGTATCTTTGGGTACCCCATGCAACAGGTACAGGATAGTCAGATGCTCTGAACTGAAAACGAATTCAGAGCAGTCTATCACCTTGCCAAATTTGCCCTTTTATACTGTTGCAGAGAAATAAATTCTAAATATGATCTACTGGCAACAGCTGAAAGGAGGCAGTGACAACCTGTGCTTTTAAACTGAATCTGGTCTCTCCTGTGTGTTTTTTTGTTATACTAGCTATGATCAGGACATATATGAGGACTTGCCTCAACTGGAGAATTTGGGGAACATATCCAAAATTATTCATCATCAACAACAAAAAAATGCTCCACCAAAACAACAAAACAAACAAACAAAAAAATACCCCATCAGAAAAAGTCC
Organism: Grantiella picta; assembly: GCA_013397955.1. NCBI lineage: Eukaryota > Metazoa > Chordata > Aves > Passeriformes > Meliphagidae > Grantiella > Grantiella picta. Next base: position 611,497 of record VZRM01004262.1, read on the forward strand.
TAAAGTCAACACTAGGAGACTACCAAGAGCAAAAGACTCAGATCAGATATTTTGCATGAGGGAAAAATATGACATCCTCCCTCAATTAGACTTTGTCCTGTATCACTGCCAGCAATTACTAGAAAACACAGGAGGCATTTGTCTTCACATCATTTTGCCCCACATCTTGACCACAGAACAAATGGTATAGTTCTCAATGTGTGGGATTTGCAGAGACAGCAAAGAACTTGAACACAGCCCTCAGAATGACGACAGAGATTTGCTAGAACAAGTCGAGAGGCCCTGGAATAGATTGCCCAGAGAAGTTGTGGATGCCCCATCCTTGGAAGTGGTCAAGGCCAGGCTAGATGGGGCTTTGAACAACCTGGTCTAATGGAAGGTGTCTGTCCTTGTCAGTGGCGGAGGGGATGGAACTGGATGATCTTTAAGGTCCTTTCCACCCCAAACCATTCCACGATGATGGCCACAAGTCTTGGGAAAATGTCTATTATAAGAGCAAGTTTTCATCATATTTTGCAATAAAGTGGTAAATAAACAAATAAATAACACACCACCACACCACCCCCTCAAATGCCCATGATAGATGACAAGGAAATAACCACAGCTGAAAGCAGCGAACAGAGAAGGCATCTCAGCCAGCCAGCAGCTGGAAGGACTGGAGGCAGTGAGCTGCCCTTACACAGCAGGATGGATCACATGTATGGGTCCTATTTGGGTGTGTGCTTTTAATATTGCTGAAGAAAGCAACAAGCATCTATGCAAAATCTTAGACTTTCTATTCATTGACTGTTGTCATATTTATGAACAAATTATCAAAGGAAAAATCTCACAGACAAAAAGCCTGAACTGGTAAGTCCATAAGCCACTAATTAAGTAGTTAACACATGCTGCCATACATAGAAAATGCTTCAGAGCTGCCAAAGTGGCTTCCCTCAGGCTACAAAGCAAGGAATATAGAAGCCAGGATTATTAGTTACAGGTGGTCCCAATCCCCAAAAGCTATTTTTCCTGCAAAAATCTGCTTTTAAGAAGTACTGGATTTTTTTCTTTACAGAAGCTATAAGTTAAAATACAAATACCAATAATGATACTATTGAGAGACAGAAGAGACAGCAAAAGAAGCAACCGAATCAGCATTATGATATTTGAGACATACTGTTTCAGCAGCACCAATGCATAAATATGAAACCACCGCCTCCAAAGTATTACAAAGACTGATACTAGGAGGCTGAAATTTTGATGGGGGGGGGGAAATCAAGAAATTAGGAAGTTACATCTGCGGTAGAGAAAACAACCAACCAACAGAAAAGCATGTGGTTTAAGGCAAATTTCCAAACAAGTTTCATAAAAGACAAACCAGTTAAGGTCTGCCTCAGAGAGCAGGACTTAGCAACTTCTATCAACCCTACCAAAACCAAGGGAAGTTTATTTAGGTATCATAATGCCTGTTGCTACACAAATACCAAGAACAAAGTGTATAATGTCAGACACTTTAAATCAAAGTGTGCAGCAGCTTTGGAGAGAATTTCATAGTTTGTGTAGCTGTCAATAGGAACGTAAGGTTTATTTGACTATTTGGTGATGCAGGCAGGAGCACATCTTTTCACAGGAGTCATACTGACGTGCTCACAGTTCAAGTGCAAATTCATAGATTTTAAAATACATTATCACTGCAAATTCATGGAAAGACTTAGATCCACAACCTCTTATTTTGAAAAAGCAAGGAAAAGGAAAAAAAGAAATCCACATATGAATTTTGAGCTTGCAGATTGTTAAAACTCCCACTGCTGCAATTCCAAAGTGCAGCACTGAAGCCTCACATGTACAATGGGAAATTCATAAAGCTGTGCTTGGACTTATATTGGTTGGTTCATGTGTGACAGGCTCCGAACATTTTTAGGTACAGTAGATGCCTACAATGCTGACTCTTGCCTTAGGAAACAATCCATTAAAAACTTACAGGGACACAAAAAATATCAAGGGGAGTCACTACACAAAAGACAGAAGAATTACTATAGAGTAATGCAAAGATTGTGTACACAAAAATAATGGGAATAGTACACAACCAGCCACAACTGTGAGCTCAATTTTAACTTGGAAACCACTTAAACATGTCATAGATAAGACAGAATGATAGATGAATTACATGACTGGTTGTTTCCTGAAACCTGCCAGGGACCAACCTGTTCATGTCAGATTCCAACCACTAAACAAACAGAATGGAATTGAAATTTAATTTCTACCAAGATGAATGCTGTGCAATTTTAGATAGTTGTGTTATGTAAAAAGATATTGCATTAAATACTTTTCAGACAAATAGCAAGATACCCCAGGCATAAGGAGAGGGTGTAAAAATGAAACTGAACTTATACAGTAATTGAATTATTTTCTTCAGGAGTGAGATGTAGCTTCAATTAACTCCACATGGTAAACAGGTCAATAGAAACTGAGGGGAAAAAGAGAATATGCTATACTTACAAGAAAATAGGAAGTAAAGAACACTGGGAAGAATACAGGGAGATGCTAAAACAGATAAAGAACGGGTATTAGAAATGCAAAGTAAAACTCTGAAGTTCTCATAGTTACAGATGCTAAACACAAATTATTTTTCCAGTGATAAAGAAAAAAAGAGATAGGATAATTAGACCAAAACCAAAAGTGAAATGTAGTGTAAGCTAAAAAGTTAATTAAAATACTAGTGGTGAAATCAGCATGCTATAAGAAACCAGAAAAGTATTTATAATGGGTATGAATATACTGAATGTAAAACAAATGACAGACGTAAAGGATCGACCATGGCAAGACTGCTGACTGACAGTAAAAAATGAGAAACAGACAAATGTGATAGTCTATATGGGAAATGTATCATACCAAGTGAAATACCTCCAAGACTTGCTTGCTTAAGGACTAGCAAATTTGGAAGGTACCTAGGGTAACAAAATTTGTAGTGATGAAGTAACACTTTTTAGACAAGGCAGCCTTAAACTTCTTCAGTTTATTTTTGTTTATAAACAAGACTCCTTTCACAGTCATGTTTCAAAAGTGTCCTTCTGGTTAAAACCTACCGGAGATCCAAAGCAATACTCAGGAGAGCCATACTGGGTACCATAGAGAAATTTAATCTTTTTACAAGAGGTCACTCATTACTTGGAATATATTTTACCAATACTTTGCAGTTTCATACCATTACAAATTAGGAATCAGAAGCTTCTCTATCATATATACTTACATGTAAATTTCAGGATTTAAATAATAACCTCATCATAGCAGCAACCCTATTTTGCTCAGCATCGAAACTGTATACATAGATTATTTATCCTTAGTTCTGACAAGTTGGAAAGATTTTTAAAACTAAAAATTTTCTATCCAAGATTAATTTTACTTCCTAAAAATCTTAAAATGTACTGACACTCAAAAGTGGAAATTTGTAGCAACAAAGATTTCAGGGTTATTGTATAAGGATGGCCTGTGGACATTCTCTGTCATTGGCAGTTTGAGATACAGTTATAAGAAACTCTGCATCTCCATTTGATCTCAGAATATGTTGCCATATCATTAATGTGTTGTCCTAAGATCAACAGTTAACTGGAACAAAAGTTATTGCTTATATTTTTCCATTCTGTTCTTATCTATACATCAACATATTGGTGTTGTACAATCATAAACACCTTGACTTGTTTTAGTTACGATAGTTTATGACTTTTCCACTCCAGCCACATCACAAAAGACACCACACCATCAGATATTTCCCCCTACAGCTCAGTTAAAGTTCTATAAATCTCAAGTTTATTGTCAAGCTGTTCTTTTGTATCACCACAATTAAGAAAAATGTTGCAGTGGAATCATACTTTTCAATAATTTTTAAACAAAATTATACACTTACTGAAATTTCTAAAAGAATTAATGTGGGTTTTGTTTTTCAAAGAGGGATTACTCCTTTCAAGACTTTACCTCTCACCACAAAATCAGGTAAGAGACTACAACCAAGAAGCATCACGAACCTATCCCGGCTCATATCAGACCAACACTACAAATAAAGTAACCAAGTTCATTGCTGCTACAAGGAGGAAGTCTGCTGCATGTCTGTCCTTGGCTTAATTGCTCTTGCCAGCAGACTGGCACTGTGTTTAGTTAGAAAATTCAGGAAGATCACTTCTTCCATAAGCCTCAGCATACTCCTGTGACCTGGGCAATCAGGGCATACTGAATTCCTTTGAGGTACTTTAGTATCAATCTAGTTTACATAATATCAAAATTGAGATTTGTTTCCTTTCACTGCTCTGTTCCTTCCTTGTATAATCTGCCACATCAGGAACAAGGCACTCATAGCAGGTATTTCTGCCTAACCCAGACACACAAGGCAGCTGGGTTCCTTTTAATACCCTCCCTCCATCCACTGGTGCATCTGCTGAACCATTCCAGAGGTCAACCAAATTCCAGTTTAAAACCATCACCCGTGGTTTTACCTCCTTTGTTTTTCCGTTCCCAGTCTCAAGTAAGACAAATGGGATTCTAAACCAAATTTACAAAAAACATTAAATACTGTTCAACCACTGCTGAGTACCTGAGCAGAGGTATTAGTGCTTTCCTACTCTAACCTCATTATTTGGACAGAAATATCAACTTCTGACAAAGTGTCAAGAAACGAGTAATAAACTGACATAAACAAATGAAGACATGCCAAACCCCCCACAAAAACTGACAAAAATAACGTAACAGCAGGAACAAGTCAAACATTTTTGTGGGATAGATTGGGTTAACTTTCAGCCTGATCAGTTCCCATATGCTGCCGCTGACCAGGAACTCATGAGGAAAAGGTAAGGGAAAGAGGACAGGATAACATAAAAAGCACCATGTCTAAAGATAGCAGCAACAAATTTTTCTCCATTTCACTGACTAGCAAATAACAATTAGCATTTTATAACCTGCTTCCTTCTGCGAATCGATCTTCTAATATTTCAGTTCCATGGCTACAAAATACAGAGATTGGGAACTACTTCTGCAAACATAATGTAACTTGTACTTTAGAACATATCTATGGACTAGCTTATTTTTACTGTAGAAACAGCCTGTGATGTAAACTCCTTAAACGCTCCCAAAAAATCATGAGAAAAACTGTTGCAGGTGTCTGCAAGAGAAATTCAGCGCCATTTCATTGCTGCCATCAATCTGCAGTTCATGAATGCTCAGCTAGAGAAAAAAAGGAATGAGAAAAGTTGTCACAGGAAAGCAAATGCGAACAGGATGTCCCGCTGAGACATGAGCTACAGCGGGAGGTGGGAGGTAAAGCCAAGCATCCGCTGAGGCTGCCACAGCCTGCAGTGGGATGAAGCACGAGCAGGGACAGTCACAGAAGTGTGACTATTCATCACCTCCTCTTCACAGGCAGGGTCTTCCCTGCCTGCTAGGTCCAGGCAGCAGCAGTTTTGACTACAATAAATGCTGGAGTAGACTACAAGGGATAGGAAAAGGGTCTAAAGTTCAAGCTGAGGCTTCACAAATCAGTCTAACAAATGCTCCAGCAAGCCCCCAGAAAATGTTGTTAGAGAGTGCCCTGACATCTCTGAGAATTATATCGGTGCAACATGTACCTAAAAAGCCGATTTAGGATTATTTAGTTGCCAACTTTGTCTTCTGAAGGACACAGAAAATAGTGCAAACTATACAGACTCTAAAGCTGTTAGGAAAGGTTTTATTCCTAAACTAATGGCTATGATAAATAGTAGATTTCACCGCAAAACATTCCGTCCACATGCCGTGACACATTGCCTGTGTAGATGCAGTACTTAGGGACACAGCCTAATGGCAGTGCTGGGTTAAGATGAACTTAAAGGCCCTTTCCAACCTAAATGACTCCATGATTACCAGCCCATGAAACAGTTTTGTTTCCAGAGATTTACACTGTTGCACCTTGGAGGGTTCTCTCACAACCCCAAGACAAGTCTTTCACCGTGCATACCAGCCAGAAGCCTTTCCCTTCCTTTTAGGACGGTTGAGGTTTAAAGTTCAAAATTTCCCCTTCTTTTTCATCTAGCTTATATATGTTCACTTAACATATGAAAACCCAGTATGATGACCATGAAATAGGAATTAATCAAATGCAGAAGTGGGCAAATAATGGATTTTGGCACAGAGGTAAATGGGAAATACAGCAACAAACTTAAAGAGGTGGTTCATTTAAGATTTACTTCTTTTGTTTTGGAATTTACTCCTTCTACATAAGTTTTCAAACTGTTCTGAAGTAAAAGTACTGCTTCAGAACAAGGTCAGATATATATTTAATAAATTGTAGTAATTTTTAAGTAGAATTCTATTCTTCTCCGTTCAAAGCTTAATTTTGTTGCAATTTCTATTGTTAAAAAGAATGTTGCCTGTATTCATTCAGGAATAAAATTTTAGCATTTACTACTCGAGTTAATGTAGTAGTTTTAATTCTTTTTGTGTGAACATGAAGCCATAGACTTCAAGTTACTTGTTCCAAAGATAAATAAGAAACGTAAGAAAATTTGCAAACACTAATACAGCAGTTAAATGACTGGATTCTCCTTGAGGAAGGTTAAAATTGAAGCAGAACAAATCCAGCACTATATGCTACAGGTCGATTTAAAACTGATCATAACTTTAGTCCCACATGTGTTTAGCTGAAAGAAAGAAATTATTTAATTGATAATATGTTTTCCTTATGTGGTAAAGAGAAATCAGTGGCTTGAGTTCAGGCCTGTCCTATTTCAAGATCACCTTTTGAAAGGGTCTGTCAGTGATTTCACTCTGCTTTGGTAACTTAAACTAAATGTCAGTGGTCACAAAGCGACTGGAAACAACAACTTGTTACAATTATTCTCCTTCCAAAAATACCTCCTCTCCCAGTCAGGATTCCACTACAAAAACCAAAGCATCTGTCCCACACAGACTCTGTAGTGAGCTAGCACTGGTATCTCTGTACAGTCACACTACACAATGAAGCAAATAACCAGGACTCATAAGCAAAAAAAGTGAAATACAGTCCATTTAAAATAATGTAAATCCACTGCTGTGTGTTGCAAGTCGACCTTATTATATTCCCAAGAGGTGCCTCATAATGTTCTGCTACAACCAAACACTTCAACAAGTAAACTCAAGCCAGATTGAAAGCAAAAATTCCTCCCATTTTGTAGTTTTCACAGACAAAAAAGGTTCTACAGCAAACTAAGCATCTCCAGACATGCACATTATTTTCAATGAAAATTTTCCTCATAAAACTCTGTCCCCCTACATCCTTGACCAGCTAGAGTTATCAACACTTCTGATGTCCCGAGGGCATCTACAAAAGCAGATGGCATTCTGACTCTATCGCATTGCCTAAAACACCTTCTGCTCCACCATATGACCCTCAGAGAAAAAGTACCTCCATTTTGCAGTTCCTTGGTTTTATTCCTGCACACTGACACAACAGTTACTAGCTGGCACATTCTTTAACCCCAAAGCTACAGGTGTTTCTCAGTGACCCTGATGGATTCTTCTGCATGTGAAAACAGTTTGAATCAACAACAGCATCTACAGAGCAGTCTGGGGGGAAGGAGGGTGGATTAGATGACAAAGGTCTTTTCCACCCCTATTTTCTAGTATTCTGTGATGCATACATGATCACACTATGTAGCACTTTTGCCTTTTATTCCATTTGACCTAAAGACAGTTGCTTTTCAACAAGCTGGAATACAAAAACCAGGTACCTGGAATCATGGTATCAGGTGCAAGTCAGCAAACTGTAGACCATGACAACAGGATTCTCAGCTAACTGCCGCTTTCAGTCCTAATGGGGAGAGCTCTGCCTGTGTCCTTGAATCAACCCTGGAGGGAAAGTATCCTCATCTGTGGAGAAGCCTGAATATTTGTCTGGGAAGCCACAACCACAGCTCCAACATATGCATCTGCACCTCTGCCATAAAGCTTAGGATCTCATGCTATGTAAGGTCTTTATAAGAACTTTCCTATGGATTGCAGTCTCCACTCTGAAATGATGATTTCTGCAATGATCTCAGTGATGCAAATATTACTAGTTTTACACATTATTTGTAACATACTTCCAAATCAGAAGACTGGACTCTATGACTGGCTACAAGAAATGATAGCCTTCTAACAGTTTCAAAATAATGATGAGAAAGCTAGCCTGCGGTAAGAGGAAACTTCCAGATGATCAGATTAAAAATGACAATTCCATTTTTCTTCAAGGGTAAGGAACAAGAACAGCCATTTATCAGGGGAAACTACTAATCTCCTTAGTTTCAGCACAACCAAAATACTATCAAAATTAAATACAGGTGCTATTATTGGATAAACTTTGTGCAATACCTTTTGGACTGCCCAAGGGAGTTTATGGCTAACTCTTGGAATCATTCTCAGTGATGACCTTCTGCAATGCTTGGTATCAAACTAAAATTTGACAGGGTTACAGCTAGAGAAGTAAAGCCAATCTGATTCCCCAAATATATTGGCATTCAAGTGAGGACCACAATAAAATCACTTTTCCCCTGACATGGGGGACTCTGGACTATCTGATATCAAGAGTGGACATAAACAGTTCAAGAATGGCATGCTTCCCTGGCTTACTGCATTTATCAAGATATGATGACGACAGTTGATTTTTGAGGGTATTTCTTCCCTTTCTTGGACTTACAGGGGTTCTGCAACTGCCTGTTTGTCCAGCACTGCCTGCTGTTACTAGCTATTCACGAACGCTGAAAGTTAACTGGTATACAAAGCATATGGGGGAGGGAAGGGGAAATTAGGTTTTCCATGAGTCTCAGCCAAAGCAGAGCCAGTTCTCTCTTGAGATGCCTTCTTCAGGTTCCTCCTTTCCACCCCCTCTCCCCCCCCCCCCCCCCCCCNCTTTGTCAGGGAAACATCATCATGAGGCACAAGAGCACTCAGTAGCTTAACAAGAGCTGCAGGAGGGTGTTCCAGGCTGGCAGTGCTTCTGTCCCTCTGCCCATTCGCAGCTGCTGTCCCAGGCTGGCAGGCAGGAGGTGCTGGGCTCCCAGCAGGACAGGCATGGAAAGAACACAGCAAGGGCACAGAGACACCCCTGTACAGCAAAGCACAGGGTTTCATTAGAGATAGAAAAGGCTGATGAAACTCAGCAAGGACGAAGGAGGCGGAGGGGAAAGGAGTTGAAGCAGAAAGAGCACGTAGCTGTCTGCCAGCAGAGGCAGTCACAGCTGGCTGCAATTTGGTTAGCAGACCCTTCCCCAACTGGTCTGCCCAGAGGGAGCTTCAGCTGCCCCAGGTCCAGGCATCCCATAGCAAAGGGAGCTGGTTACAGAACTCAGTCACTTCAAAACCAAACAAAAAACACCCACAAAACAAACAAACAAACAAACAAACAAAAGCATCTTTTTAAGCACATCTATTTCTATGCTGAGGAGATCTGTTCACTAAAAAGGAGACTGCTTCCTCTGCTGTTAGCATCATGTTAGTAGGAAACATCTGCAGGTATCGTTACATTCATTTCCAAGCCAGACTGGGTTCAGTGTAGGCGATCTGCAGGCAACATAATGGATAAAAAACGAAGAGGGTTTTGCTGAGCGTGCACACAGCCAAACATTTTTAGAAAGACTTAAAAGGTGGCCAAGTCTGAACGGATTATAACATGATAGCAAAAGCACATCTCTGACACACAGGCCAAAGCTCTGTTAAATTGCAAATCATTTCACAAAGGCTTGTGGGAGGAGCAGATTATCAGCTCCACCGTCTTTGACAGCAAAGATATTCAGAAAGCAAACTGCAGAGCAACATATGACATTCTCAGGATATGGGAATTCCTGAGATCCCATACATTTCTACCATATAATTCCCTCTGATGGAAACCCAATACTCACTGCAGAACTTTCTGCTATTGACATTTTCCTTTCCTTTTTCTTTCCTTTATACTCTAGTAATTTAAGTTTGGATAATAGGCAAAGTGCCTGAGGTTTCTGCCCCGCCTCTTCTCAAAAGGCTAAAATCTCAAGCCAATAAAGTTTCACCACTTCCACAAAGTTTAAATACTGCAAGTAAGATGGTTAAAAACAGATTCAGCCCCAACAAATGTGACGCATAACAACTCCCTATTACACTTCCAATGAAAAACTAGTCATTAGACATTGCATTGAAAGTTAGCCTGTGTGAACATACACACAACAATAAGTTGTTGTAAATAGTTTTTTGTTTAAAAAAATTTCTTCCTGGAAAAGATATCCCTTCATCTACCATGCTAAGAGATGTTAATTTGCACTGAAAAGTATTCCTTCTCATCTGCTTAGCAAAGCTGCATTTATGATTCAAAAGAATCAATTATTGTTAAATTCAGTTTCTGTAGAGGTTTTTTTTTGCCAGTGTAATTGATTCTTTTACTATATGGATTTTAGTATTAAGCTTCATTAAAGCTATCTAACATTGTCTCATCTAATTTACATCTATAACCTATATTTCAAAAATAGTTCTTGTTATCTCTTAGTACAGACTCATTTCTTGGCTGATTTAACAATGTGACCACTTAAAGATGTATTTTCTTTCATAAAATATGACAAAGTACATATATGTAAGTATTACTACAAAACAGCAAAAGTGGCATATAATCAAATGTAAACAATCAGAAGCACAGATATTTTTCAGTATATATATACACATTCACCCCAAACTTGATATATTTTGAAAATTAGTCGCTCAAATTTAGTATTCACACCCCTATTGAAAGTTCCAAGTGCTGAAGTTTCATAAATAAATAAAACAAAAAAAGCCCCAAACAAATAAAACATTCAAGAGTAGTCCACGAACACATAAATGAGATTTAGAGCAAAAAAGGCCAGTGCAACTTTAAACACACTTGCCAGACCATAACCTCATGAGAGGGTAAGAAGAACAACATTATGGCAGCACTGAAGTTAGCAAAGTCCTAACCACTACAGCAGTGGAGAGTAGATAGAATATTATTTCTGTTGTGCTGGTAACAGCTGCAATAAAATGAATGTAACAGAACCCGGGGTATTTCAGGCAAACCCATCTGGTAAAATGGAGTGTTTGTCTATGCAATTCCTTTGGTTTGTAACAATGCACAATGTTTTGAGAGAAAGATACACAGACAAAGAAAATAAATACCCTCTAAACTTTAAAATATTTGTGTTTTAGCTGTTCATCTGTTTCACAATTTAAAATGTCTAACAATGGTTGCAAGAGGAAAAAAACAAATATAAACCAACCACAAATACTGACATCCTACAGCAATCTAAATATTTTAAAGATGGAACCGAGACAAAAAGAACATCCTTCTGTAGGCCTTCACGATTAAACTGAATGGCAGAAAAGGGGGGCTGTGCAACAGCAATCATCAGATGAAGCACAATGTCTTCTGCTCAGGAAACACAGGCAGGTTTCAGGGAATAAGCTTTCAAAGTAGGAAATGTTTTACAGAAATTTACACTCAGTGAAGCCTGTGGCACTCTTATATACTGTTCCTTGCTGTCTTACGGATTTCTACTGCTTAAATCCCATCAAGTAATCTGGAAATCAAAGACTAACATTCTCTGCAGGTTTCATTTCTATACCACTATAGTTCCCTATGACTTTTCACCTCAGAGCAAGTGAAAAACTGTTACACAGTGAGGGCCAAAAACATGGACCAAACAAAAAAAACTAAGAAACCTGTCAGTATCAAAACCCAAACCCATGCTACAGGGATTGTACTGAAAAGCTAGAACAGGAGGGCAGAAAAAGGGAAGATAACATAGAGAGAAATAAAAAGCATAAATCTGAACTTAGTTCTGAGATATCAGAATAATTTTTTGTTTGGGTAGCAACAAGCATAGAACAGCATCATAGTGTTTGCCTCTACTGTAAGAGAACAAAGTCCTTTGAAGGAAAAAAGAGACAGAGGAGTGTTCCAAAAGCCCCCTAAAACACATCCACATCTTCACAAGTAAAATTCAACTTTTTATTAAAAACACAAAATAGAGCTTTGAATAAATATTGGCTCTTTTATGGAAAGATCAGAGTGTGGTAAACTATCTGCACTATTACAAAGCAATTAACTATAAGAAGTATACAACTGTAATTATAAGAAAAATCACACGTCAGTGACCTTAATGAAAAATCATACTGGAAATGAGCAAAAAATTTCTGTAAGAAAGAGCATACCCATATGCTCCATAGCATAAGACAGGCTATGTGATACTGAAAGAGTACTATGTCCTTGGCATTCGCTTATTTCTAGCCAAAAATTGAAATCTCAGGAACACTACAAATAATCATCTATTACAGCAGGTTACAGGAAGAAGTTTATAAAATTGTTAACTTTCTACTCTGTAAGGTAAACAAGACATCTCTACCTCCCAGCTGGAGCCATCTACTTTTATTTATATTACGTACTGAAACAAGGCCCAGAAAAGTAATTTCAGAATTGTAATGGGAAAGCACTGATGAGATGTTCTCAAAAAACAGTGGACAAAATCTTTTTTTTTTCCTTTTTGAAACACTCTTAGTTTTTTAGGCCACAAATCATTCAATGACTTGCTACTGAGCCTTTCTTCCACCAGGCTGAATTTTTCAATAATCACCTGAGAAAAATCAAGAGAAGACTAAAAACAACAGAAGAGGCAGCAAATGCCCTTAATGTCCATAAATGAAATTACTCTTCACAGCATATAACTGTCTTCATAAAACTTAGGGATTTGATCAGCCTGATACTTTTGTAGCACTTACAACCAACCTAAAGAGCTTTCTTAATGACTTCACGCTGACCTTAGATCCCTGGCATGACCAGATAGCAGAACAGCTGAGAAGTAGGGATTTTCTATATATTTGACAGATACAGTCTCAGGATAGCTTATTACTCCAGCCTTTAGTAACATGCCAAAAAAAACCCCAAACAAAAAAAAGTCTCAACCAAATAATAAAATACCTCACCAAATTTATCAAATTATGTAGAGTTTTAAATTTACAGTAGAGCTATGGAGATTACTACCTCTTAGATTTACTCATGTTATTAATTCAGAGCAGCAGACTCAGGCAATGTAACTTGAATTCTTCCTAAGTTAGGTGAAAAAACCCAAACACTTGATTCTATAGTCTGTCCAGCAAATTTTGTAGGCAAAAGCCTATTACACTGACAATTAAAAACCAAGCAATGTTGCTTAAAGTGTATTTCATTTAACTGAGTTATAACAGCACATACCCCCTTGTTATTTATTCACAGAATCATTATGGTTGGAAGTAACCTCTGGAGATCATCAAGTCCAATACCCCTGCCAAGGCAGGGTCACCTTGAACGAGTTACAAAGGAACACACCAGGTGGGTTTGGAATGTTTCCAGAGAGGGAGACTCCATGACCTTCCTGGGCAGCCTTTTCCAGTGCTCTGCCACTCTTAATGTAAGGAAGTTTTTCCTCATGTTGAGGTGGAACTTTTTGTGTTTTAGTCTATGGCTATTAAGAAAAAGAGTCTGGCATCATCCCACTGACAACCACCCACGTTAAAGATATTTATTTGCATTACTGAGATTTTTCAGTCTTCCCTTCTTCAGACTAACAGGCCCAGCTCCCTCAGTCTCCCCTTGTAAGAGAAATGCTCCAGACTCCAAATCATCTTTGTGTCACTCCACTGGTCCCTCTCCAGTAGCTCCTTGTCTGTCCTGTACTGCGGAGCCCAGAACTGGACACAGCAACTCCAGATGTGGCCTCACCATGGCCACACAGAGGGGCAGGATCACCTCCCTCCACCTGCTGGACACACTCTTCCCATTGCACCCCAGGGTACAATTGGCCCTCCTGGCTGCAAGGGCACTGCTGGCTTATTATGATCAACTTGTCACCCACCAGGACTCCCAGGTCCTTCTCCACAGAGCTGCTCTCCAGGTGGTCAGCCCCCAGCCTGTGCTGTACTCGATGCTACTCCTCTCCAGGTGGACCACTCTACACTTACACTTGTTGAACCTCATTAGGTTTCTCTCCTCCCAACTCTCCACCCTATCAAGATCCTGCTGAACAGCAGAACAGCCTTCAGGTGTGTCAGCCACTCCTCCCCAGTTTAGTCAGGAAAGGTACTGAGGATACATTCCATCCCTTCATTCAGGTCATTCATAAACAAGTTAAGTAAGACTGCACCCAGTACTGCTCCCTGGGGAACACCACTGACTACAGGCCTCCAGCTGGATTCTACCTACATTATTATTACCTCTACACCACAAAAGCTCCCAATTAGCTTGGATATGTATTACATCAGTAGCCATCCTGTTCTGTGAATTTGCAAGGCAGGAGTCTCTGAAGCAGTCATTCCAGAACTGGGCATCAGTTTTTGGAATTTTATGGGGCAGGTAGCATTAGACACACTGAATGTTACACAAAATTAAAAGTTCATTCTCCATGTCATCTCAAATATATTTCTACTGGTATGTGTACACATCACCACAAATTGCACTACCAAATAAATATACAAATATTTCACCTTAGAAAATCCACATCTAAGAATTCTATTATGCCACTTCCCACTTAGGTGCACTAGAAGGAAGTTATCCCACTGCAACTGGCACATAGCAGTAGTTAAGATTTGCCACTGACAAAAGCAAAAACAAACTTGCAATTGCATGAACCATGAGAGGCCCTAAATTAAGTATTTGTGGTCGGCCTGAAAACAAAGACAATTTTCTCATTCCCACAGTAAGCCACAATATTTTTCTGTCACTGTCCAGTGTGAAAAGTATCACTCCACACTCCAGACTTTCCAGACTACTACCACTTAGAAAAGTATATTGCTCTTGAAGGTATTTTGCCTCTTTCTTCTAGCAAACTGTTGTCTCTTACAGAACGATAAAGATCCTTGTAGACATCCTGCGATAGCCCATGAACTGCAGACTGTATTTAAATTTTGAAATGTGAATTTTTATTTGTCAAACTGTTGCACAAACATTTGAAATCACGTGGTCTTTACTGCTATCTTAAGCACAGAGAATTTTCCTCTAAATTTACCAATGAAGTATTCTAATCTATCTCAGTGGTGACCCTGTGAAGTTGGTTCTTAAAAAGCCTGAGGTCATATTTACCTTGCAAACAAGAAAAACCCAACATGGGCTAGATTTGTCAACTTTCTAGAATATGTTCAAAACCAGAGATAGTCAAAGGCTTTCAGGAAAGTCTCAGGGAATGCTTCACTGGTTATGGCATTAAGTAGGTATTAAACAAAAAAAATTAAACAGTCTTAAAGTGATGAAAAGCATGAGTGGCACAAGGACAAGTAGGCTTTTAGAATACACATGCTGTTTCTTTAAGCCTGAGACAGGAAGCCAGAGCCTGGACAGGAAAAGTTCTTAGCAGAATTCATTTAACTGAAGCTCTGCCAGTTTATAATTAGCGACCTCACTCATAATGTTTTGTTTTTTCTTTTTAGATCTTACGCAGGCATTTATTTGAGAAAAAAAAAAAATCTGTAATTCTGTGCAGCTAGCAAGCAAAATGGAACTAGAAGATGACTTTCTTGTGTTATGTCAAGCTAAGAGTGATAAAATTAATGTGAAAAGTCGTTATGTCCGTACATATTCTAGTGTTATATAAATTTGTGAGATATTCTGAGGATACCCTTTGAATAACAGCCTTCATTTAAAGGAGCTGAAGCCCAGCAACAAGGCTACGAGTTCACATACTTAGAGTCCAAGTGATATAGAAATCATTTACCTTCAAGGGGAAAAAGATATTAAAATAACTATGGCACCATTTTAAAAGAAAGGATGAGGAAATATGTGGGGAAAGAAAGGATTGTCACTGTGGTATGAGGAGAAGCAAGCATAAAACTTAGATTATTCAAACATGTAGCACATAATTTTTTTGAATTTTGGAGATAAAAACGAAACAGAAAGTGTAACTGATTCAGCAGTGTCAACTACTGAAACTGCAAGTCACTGTGCAATAGAAGAGTCAGTGCACTATAAACACTGGGAATTGTATGTATGGAGAAAAAAAATTGTAAAAGTAAGAAAGAAGTGAATTTGTTGTGTGCTGCAAATATCTGCAAACAACATCACCTTACCAGACTGAGCAAACAATGCATAGCAAAGACAACATCTACAGATCTTGGGCTGCTTATCTTTAAAATTGGAGTGATCTTTAAAATCAGACAGGGAAATCGCTTAGAATTTTTATCTGATTCAGGAACAGCACACACTTTGATTTAAACCTGATCAAACACACTTTGATTTAAACCTGATCAAAATTTGGGCACTCATAAATCAAAGCAGCCCAAGTTTGTGCTTGACAGTGGGATGGACAAACCTCTCGTGGGGCAGTTCAGGGAGCTGCCATCACCCAGAGGCCATGCAGAAGGAAGGGGAGAGCGAGTCACACCTTCAAAGTACATCACAAGGCTACTCCATTCTACAGTGGAGGAAGGTAGCCCAGTCCTGCATGGAGACAGCAAAATTCTGGGCCTTTCTAGTGCCAGTCAAGAAAACATACCCATAACCTAGGAAACTCACTGAGGGAAAAGAATAAAGGGGGAAAACAAAAAGAAATACATTTTCTTGCCATAGTGGAATATATATGGGTGCAGTGGAAATGAATAAGGTATTAAGCTGCACTGCAAACCATGTGAGTTGTCTTTAGCACCTTTTTGGCTTTACAAGGATAAAATTAGGAAGTCTTCAGACTCCAAAAAATCTCACAGATGCTAATGTCACCACTAAGCTTGAGAAACAGCAAAACAAGGTTAGGAAATTTCAGAAGGTCATAGCTGCTGGATGAGATAAGCCTCACCAAAAAGCTGTGCTGTGACAGATCAGTATGGTCACTAGGGCACCAGTTATAGGAATTGGTGGGGGAGTAGCACTGATGCAACCAACTCCACAATGGAAGTAATGTTTCCCCCATAAATGTACTTGGACCAATGCTGGTTTTTTTTTCAATTAAATTTTGGCTCCTACTCTTGGCCACCCAATTTTGAATAGATACAACCTCCACCCCCCAAATAAACCACAACACAAAACCACCACCAGCACTACCACCCCACACACCTGCAACCAACCTCTACAGGTTGGTTGCAATGACATAAAAAACCTAATGATAAGGGGTAAAGAGGAAAGCAAAGAGAATACATGTTTTTGAGACTGGTGTCAAAACAAGGAATTATTCTTTAAGGGTAAAAACCACTGGAAGATGAGTGAAGAAAGGTATACAAATAATTGAAAAATATATGGAGAAACACTATTCACACATTATCAAACTAAAATTATTTTTCTAGCCAAAGGTCTGCCTCAGGCCTAATTCTAGTCAGTACTTTTGAATCAAGACTTGGATAATGGAAGAGAAACTATACTAATGAAACGAACAGATTACATCAAATTGGAAGGACTGCAAACGTTTAGAAGGCAAATATCACATTTCTAAATTATAATGCTGAATTTGGAAGACAGCTTGAAAGGAGAATTTTTAGTTTTGTGGAAGAAAAATAAAACATGCATTAAAAATATGGGGTAACAGACTACAGGGCAGAACATAGGAAAGCTTATTGGGTTATGTAATCAATCATGAAGTCTACACTGATTAACAATGTTAATATATAAAAGAAGGCAACACCCAATTCACAGGTGCATTGGTAAGGAAACTTTAGATGTGCAAATGATGATACGTTCTACCAAGTATCTGGTGAAACAATCCAGTTTTGAGAAATTTATGTAAAAAGATACTTTGGGCTGTTTATGGCTGATCAACAAAGTCAAGAGATTTAAAAACAATACTTAAGAGGAAAGATTAACAGAATAGGATTTTTTTCGTCCGTAAGAAGTAAGTATGGAGATCTGACAGCTGTTCTACTGCATGTGCTAGTCAGATATTAATTGTTTGTTGGAAGAATCACTACAGAATGTCATTGGCTGGACCTGTACCTATTAGAATATACTGGGCAAAGAAAAGAAGTGGACTTTTCTAATAAAAGCAGTACGAAAGGAGAATTACAGACTGTTTAATTCCCATTGTGCATGTATTTTATGAATATACCATGCAACCTCTGTCAGGGAAAACAAACACTCAATTCTGCCTTAGCACAAGAATGGACTAAGATGATCAGCATCTCCTTTAGTCCAAGCTATAGCCCTAAAAACATCCCTGAGGTTTAAAAATAAATTCTGCTTTCCACATGCATAGTTCCAGTTTCAATGCTGTCATATTTTGAACGAAGGCCAATATTTATTGCTTCAGTGACATGTTGTTCTACACAGCTCTTAAACGTAAGATGTTTGGTATTTCTAACTGGAGAAAACGTGTTAGAGTAACAGCCTCACTATAAACAGATACCATCTTGCTAGTTTGAAGCTATTGGTAGAAATCAGCACCACTAAAGACAGAGACGATATGGGCAGTAACTAAGAGATTTAAACCTACTCTAGAACATACATCACAGAACTCCCACCTGGCAACAACATGTACTTGAAAAGTCCTAACTGATCTCTCAAATTCTCCAAATCTGTAACAAAGACTGGAAGGCTACATGTCCAAATAATCAAATGATTCAAGCATGACTAATACTTAACAAGGTCTGAATACAGTTTACAAGCTCAGTTTGACTATTTGCTGAGGTAGATGGGAGATTCTCAGAACTAAGTCCCTCTTTTCCCTCCAAAATCAGACTTCCAATGCGGAAAGTTAACAAGTAAAAACTACTCTGGTTTTGGTTCCTGAAGTTTATGTAGGATGGCATGACACATTAGAAAAAAAGCACTTAATGTGAGCTGATTATCATGCTGTATTTAACTACCTAACACACGGCACTGCAGAAGCACAACCAGATTATTCTTAGAGATTATTCATTCAGGTATGTGGGGCAATGAAAAATTGTAACCAGTGAAATTCTGACATTAGGTTTAAAAAAGAGTTCACAAAGAGGTGATTCAAGCACTGGAACAAATGTCCACAAATGGTCATGGGATTTCCATCCTTGCAAATATTTTAAACAAGCCCTGAGCAAACTTCACAAGGATATCAAAATGTATGATGAAAAGAAAAATAAAAATCCCCAGAACTTTAGGTACAAGACTGAATTACATAATGTTTTTCAATAACCAAATACAACCCAATATATCCTGTTCATTGGACTGACTGCTAGATTTTGGTAATTATTCTGATTATAGAGCTGAGTAAAGAATAGAGACATATCTACCTGGTAAATATTGCCTTTTAAAATTTGTTTAGCCTCTATCTCCCTATGACCTCCTATCACATTATACTAAATGAAGTCAAAAGGCAACTAACTTCATCAGTTCCAAAAAGTCATGCAGACTAATAGCCCAGGCTACATTTTGCTGGGTCTGAATTACAAACTTCTCATCTGAGGCAAAGGTTTGAGTCAGGTACCTTCATTTTTATCATCCACAGACACACAGCTGCCAATGCAAAGAAAGGAAATGGCTTAAGGAAATCCTAATTAAAAATGCTCTGTATTAGCTTAGTTGAGATATAAAGCAATCATTCCACTGCTGTAAGAGTTCAGAGATTTTTATGTTCATATATTACATATTGCCTGTATTTGAAGAAGCTGATTAGTGACACTGATTCCATCAATGAAGGGGTAGCAAAATGGTCTGTTGCATCAGGGTTATGGGAAACTTAAGACATTGTTAATTAGGGGCCTCAGAGTTCTCTCTATAGCTCTACTCATTGTAATAAGGCCTTTTGCTGAGAGAAGAAATCAGCTTTGGTAACTCTCCCCACCACTTTACTGCTATTTTTAGGAGGAAAAAAAGAAAAAAAGTAAACCTTTTCAAAATATACCTATGGTATGCTTCAGTCAGCAGCAGTGCCAGTTTCAGGATCCTGCTTTGCCCAGTTGCCTGCTTGTTTCAGCCCGTGCTCAGGCTTTAAGTAGGCTGTCACAAATTAAAGGATATGGACAAGAACAAGCAGCCAAAACCATGGAGTGATAAGCAGGACAGATAGAAGGAAAAAATAAATTGTGCAAGCAGGTGTAGGGAAGCACTTAATGTTTAACCACAGTATGTAATAGGCAGGAAAGTATAGCTGGCTTGGGCTAGGTTGCCTAACAGAAATCTGTGTCTGTATTTCTCCTTCCCTTCAAGAAAGCAGTACAGAATGATGATTTCAAAGAGGCTGCATACAACAGACTAAATGAAACATAAGAAGACACTTAAAATTTTCCTTACTTTTGCAGGCCCTCACAGCCTAGACAATGCAAGAAAAAAAAAGGAAACGTTTGTGAGACCTTCTATCTTGAAATCTGTTTGCGCTGGATCTCCCTGCAGGTATCTTTCCAGACTACAGCTCAGCCTGACACATTTAAAATTAAAAAGTCTCTCTGGTGATATACTAGTCCATAGACAATTGCAACACAAAATAAACCCCACAAAATTATCACAACAAAACAAAACAAGCCCAATGCTTTTTTGTTAAAGGGGGAAACAGCAATTAAAAAAATCCTCATACTTCTCTTGCATTCAAGCAAGTCCCTTAAGCCAACTGAGCTTTCACATGCAAGAGAAAGTCCAGAGTTTATGCTGCAGAGATCTACTAAGGAATCACGTAAAGTCCACCTCTATTCTCTTCCTCAGCTGAGATGGAGGCTAAAGGAAGAAATTGCAAATGGCAAAAGCAAACCCTTTATTGGGATGACCTCAGCTGAAGTTTTAATAACCAGCCTACACAGTTTTTCATTGTCAGCACACTCAGGCATTCAGGGAGGTGTAACAATCTGCGCGGGTCTTGGTGGGAAGAGCAGAGGTTGCCAGAAGGAAGTGTTTGGAGGGCACATTACCAGAGCTAGGCTATGTGTACATGACTGAAACATAAGCTGCTTTTCTGCAAGCAAGCTCTTTTAATAGGAATCCAGTTTATTTATTTATTCAGAAGCAGATGGCATCCTCTCAAGATGTTGTGCAGAACATGACACACAAAACAAGTATTTTCATCGGAGCATATTTTTTCTAATCAACTCCCTGCTATTCATCATTAAATGACAAACAAAAATTTAGTCTCCAGAGTCTGATAATACTCTAGGCTAACTGAAGCTAACTCAGGATATAGCAGTAAGTGATGAAATGTAATGACTTGTAATGCACTGGAGTGCAGACTAGATGACCTCAGTGTCTTTTGACTTAAATGTTATATAAAAGATGCATTCCAACTGCAGGAAAAAAAAATTACAAATTGCAGCCTACGAGCTGATGAGCATATTTGATAGACAAGCCCCATGACCTACAGTTACTCAGAAGTGCCTAACACGATTTTTTTATTTATACAAAGGAAAACAAAAGGCAAGAAATCTTGTCAGAAAGTGTTAGTAATACTGCCATGCAATCACTGTATTGTAGAATTCTGATAACTTTCATACTATGTTTTTACGTAATTCCCGCTGAATCATGACCTTTAATCTCCATTCATTCATTGCAAAGCCTAAGCAACCAATACAAAGACTTGTAGAAAGATATGTTAAAGAAAATGTTATCACTTCATGCAGACAAAATGCAACTCAGAAGGAAGTCAAGTACTATCAAATACTCCCCTCCCTCCTGACCCTTCCTACTCCACACCTCAACTCCAAGACGACAGTGTGCCATCTTTGATAGATACTATATGGTTTCCTTTTAATAGAGAAGTCATATATATCCAAGTGTATTGATGTATTGAGGTTCATTTGCCCCACAATAGTACAACGCAGCACACCAAAAGTGAGTCATCCTCTCATTATGGCCTCATACAACACATAATTAAAATATAAGGGACTCCCACAAATTAAAGTAATTTTAGAATTCTCTGCATGAAGAATGTGCACAGTCCTAATATTTTCTAATAATTTAACAATTTACTGGTTTTATTTTTAAATAAGAGCACACTGGAAGAATACGAATACCAGCTCAAGGAATTTGTATGTTATGCACTGTACCAAGGTGGTTCAAATTCAGCAGTCACTGAAATCACATTAAACTTTTAAGGTCCCTTTTCCCTTCCTGCCTGTGTTTCCAGCTTCTTTTCAACACCTCCACTGCACCCCTACCCGAGATCATCAGCTTTCACTCTCTGTGAAAGGAGGTCCTTCCCACTCCTCTCCCCTACGCCTTTCATTTCTTCCACTGGCAAGGCAGGGGAAAGAAAGGACTTGAGGATTTCGACTGCACTTAGTCCCATCTCTTTGGGAAAGGGCAGAAGACTCCAAGAATGGATCCTCTAGGACCAACTCAGCCGCTGAGCTGATGGTTAGGAGGAACTACTATACAGAGTTAGAGATGACAAGAAAAAAATACTTGTATCTGTTCTCAAATTTACTGCATCACAAGGTAACTTGAACCCAAAATTCTCATGATTGAGAATGATAAAATCTGCAAAACTGTAGTTGTATTATGAAGAAATTTTGACACCCTCTTTCTCTTCTTATATTTGTAAGGGTAAATTGAGTAGGTAAATAGAAAATATTTTCAGTGTGAACATTCCATTTCTTACCAATACTTACTCTCACTGTACTTTGTCGTGCCTGAACACATGTAAAAGAATAAAAGCTAGGTTTTATTTAAATGTGTGTAAATCATATTTATAAGAGTTTGGGCCATTATTATTTGGACGATTTTGCGCAACTCAAGTGCCCTTGAGAAGATTAGGCTGCATCACTACTTTCCCCCTCTGCTATATCCAGAATGGTGAAGACTTAGCAGGTACCTAAATATCGTTGGAGGATGCCAAGGAACACTGAAACTTCAACTTTTTCATATTAGTACAGCTTTTCTTCTACTACTTTCATACATTCAGTTTTTTATACTGAAGGCAATTTCCAAGCATTGCCAGCCAGTCTGATTTTGTGTTTTCTGTCCCCTTTCGGGAAAGAGACAACAGCTGAGATAATGACTGAGAATCCTAAGCTCCAACAGCTCCATAAGAAGGAGCTTCCCTCCCTAGCCTGGCTCTCCCACAACTAATCTCATGGAAATCTAGCCAACTAGCAGCTCAATACTAGTGAAAACCTAGCAAACCAGCTTGCTAAGGCCTATTCAAACTCCCCGCACTTCTTAACTTTTTCCTTTAAAAAAAAAAAAAAAAGCCACAACCAAAACAAATTCTGAATGTGCATCTCATGAGATTCTAAGATTAAAAAAAAAAGAAGAGTTTGGGGTCTGGGCCTCCTGCCTTTAAGTTATTACTAAAACCCACTTGCTGGGCCAGAGATTTCCTATGTTTTCAGAGATTAACCTGTTACTGTTTGTGAGTGTAAAAAAGGATACAGTTGGATAAATGAACGGTTACAGCAAATTATGTAATTTATATTAAAAAATACAATGAATAAGAAAATAACTCCTTCAGGGAACAGGAATGATGCTGCTGTCCCTTCCAGTACTGTAACTGAAAAAGACAAACCCAACAATAACAAAAAGCATTTCCCCCCTCATCTACTATAACTGAAATCCTGAAATCAAGGTAGTTACTTTTTGGCTTTAGTCTTTTATTTGACCCCTGATGAGAATAAAAACTAGTTGAGATTCCTGTGCTAACTAGGCGTATTACAATTTACTGTGGTTATGAAACTTCAGAAGTGAAAGAGGGCATTACATCCTCCATGAAGGGAAGATTAGAGTACGATCCCATTTTCATCCCTTCCTCTAAGGGGCTTTACCCTAACTTCAGGTATTTTTTCAATGAATGTAGATACTCTGTCAACAAAATTTGAATTACATATTTTTCTTCATAAATCTTCAGCTTCCTACACCACATTTTAAAATATATAAATTATCTTTAAACAAATCAACAAAATGCCTAAGTATTAGAAACTTCATCACTGAAACAGTACCAGAGAGTCACAGAATACAAGGTTGGAAGGGGACCTCAAGGATGTTCTGGTCCAACCTTTCTTGCAAAAGCACAGTCTCGACAAGATGACTCAGCACCCTGTCCAGCTGAATCTTGAAAGCATACAGTGCTGTGGAAACCACCGATTCCCTGGGGAGATTATTCCAGTGGCTGATTGCTCACATTGTGAAAAATTTTCCTCTTGTGACCCCTCTCCCCAGGAGCAATTTGTATCCACCCATTACCCCTTATCTTTTCCATATGACTCCTTGTTAAATGAGAGTCTCCATCTTCTTTGTAGCCACCCTATAAATACTGGGGCATGGTGACAGGGTCTTCTCTGAGCCTTCCTCTCTCAAGGCTGAACAAACCCAGTTCTCTCAGCCTTTCCTGACATGTCAGGCTGCCCAGGCCTTTGATCATCTTCGCTGCCCTTCTCAGCCTGTCCACAGCTTTCTTTGCATCGTGGGGACCAGAACTGAACTCAGTATTTCAGGTGCAGCCTGGCAAGAGCTGATTAGCGTGGGACAATGACTTCTCCATCTCTGCTGGTGATGTCCTTGTTGATGCAGCCCAGCATCCTGTCGGCTTTCTTTGCTGCAGCAGCAGCACACTGCTCGCTCAGATTGAGCTGCTTGCCCACCAGGATTCCCAGGTCCCTTTCCACAGAGCTGCCCCTCAGCTGGGTAGATCCCAGCCTATGACACACTCCTGGATTATATTTTCCTTGCACGGGACACCAGGCCAGACTGTCACGCATTAGTTTCTCAAGGAGGAGGCTGTAGGAAACCATTTTGGAAGCCCTGTAGAGATACAGGTACACAATGTCACTGCTCTTGCCCCGCATCCACCAAGGAGGTTACTTTGTCTTAGAAGGTGGTCAGGTTTGTCAAGCATGATTTGTCCTTGGTGAATCTGTGCTGGCTCTTCCAAATGACATGCTTCCTCTGAGCTGTGATGGCTCCCAGCAGGACTCATTCCATCCTTTCCCAAGGACTGAAGTAAGACTGATGGGCCTATAATTCCCTGGATTCTCCTCTAAACCCTTCTTGTAGATGGGGGTGACATCAGCCTTCTTGCAGTTTTCTGGGACATCCCTGATCTCCATGACTTCCCTAAAAATTATGGAGAGTGGCCTTGCAGTGATGTCAGCAGCCTCCTAACTCCTCCAGTGGGCAGTGACAGGGCCCATCAGTGTGTATGGGTCAAATTCCTGCGATAGGTTGCACACCAACTCTTCCTTCACTGATGGAGGGTCTATGTTTGTATCCACCTGGATTTTTGTTCCCAAGGCCAGGGGCCCAGCAGTGTTGGTAAACACAGAGGTGAAGAAAGTACTGAGAACCTCTCTGCCTTTCCAGCACTGTTGGTGACTGCTCACTTCTCCTGTTTAACACTGGGCCAGTATTTTCCTTCAGTTTCTTCTTGTTGGTTTTGTACCTAAAGAACTCTTTCTTGTAGTTTTTGACATCTCTGGCCAATTTCAGTTTGAGCTGAGCTTTTACTTGTCAAACTGCATCTCTGCACAGCCTGGCAGTGTTCTTGTAGTTCTCACTGGGTGTTCATCTGCTTTTCCATCTATGGTGCACTTCTCCTGGCTTTGAGCAGACTCAAAAGCCTGCAGTTAAACCAAAGGGGTCTCTCCCTACTTCCCTCACCTTTAAAGGGCATGAATGTTTTTTGTGCTTCCAGGAGAGTGTTCTTGAAAAACCTCCCAGCACTTGCTGTCTCCTTTATCTTCCATGGAAGCTTCCCATAGAATCCCTCCCAACCGAGCTCTGAGCAAGCTGAAGTTTCCTGTTCTAAAATTTTAAACATTCCCCTTAATACTAACCTTCAGTATGTTCAGCAGGATCCTGAACTCCCCAACATTGTGACCAGTGCAGCCAAGGCTATCAGCAGCAGAGATATTACAAAGCAGTACTGCAATAATTTGTTGGTTTGTTCAAAACAGTCATTTCACAGTATTTAACAGACGTAAACAAGACCAATCTGAGGCACAACTAACACTGGGCAGAGCAGTTCTAGGATTTCACAGCAATTTCTGCAAAATCTGAATTAAAAAATACTTGAATAATACCAAACTGATTTGACTACCTATTTTTACCCTCTACAAAAACATTTTACTCCTAAATGAAGTCACAGTACAATCAGAGCAGGATAACAAGAGTATCTGTGAAAACTGGACACATACCAAGGAACTTACTGACCTATAAACAAGGTCTGTAAAAGCACACAACGATCACATAACAGCTCATATCACCCTGCAACCAACAGAAATCCTCCTGAACTGCTGAGGATTGCCAGGGATGCTGGAGTATCTCCCTTTTCATCCAAAGGTTTCAACAGCCTTCCCAAGGGCCTTCCTAACCCTGACACAGTGCTGCCCAACTCACTTCTGTGCAGAAGGAGAATCTAAAACTGCCTCAGTATAATGGATTTTTCTTTTTGGTCTTCAAGGTGCATGAGGTCTATCCTAAGAGTATATGTAGTAGTTACAAGAGAAAGATAGGACAATATTTAAGTATATTAAAAAACCCCAACACATAAAAGAATGAAACATTTGACAATGTGATCACTGAATTTGATTAAGTTGTTAGAAGATCATAATATAGCTAATGCTAGCACTGGCTAAGTAATAAAACATTAGACAAAATTACAAAAAGAAAAGTATAGGGATGGTAATATCAGGTCAGCTATACATCCATTGACTTTTATACAGGTTTATCCTGAAATAAATGCTACTTATTATTATTCCCACCCTTTTTAACCTGAATATATGTGAGTATTTGTCCTATTTGTACTAGAGTAGCCTATTAGGCTTGTAATTTATAATACGTAATACTGTGGTGAAAATTTCTTCACATTACACTTTAACTGAAAAGACTCTAGTTTATCACTGTTTTTTAAAATTGCGTATTATTACTGTAATTACTGACATGACTAAAATATCGAATAGAGAATAGACTATTCCTTAACATGGCATGCACCAACCACTACTCTACTAATATACCTTATTAAACTATAAAATGACATTTCAAACTGGACTATGCCAACAAAGCAGTAGCAGGGAACCCTTAACTATTACAAGATATAAAAGAGGAACAATGATATCTCGCAGATGATCACTGTGCCAGAACAAAACTTAATACTAGAAAAAAGAAAGGACTTAAGAGCAAAATATCTTAACATATTGTAACAAGTCCATTTTCTTCCTGAAAGCTTCACAGCAATCTGAAAAACAAGGATCAGTGGGCAATACTGATTGTTTTGGCTTGTATTACTTTATCAGAAGACTTAGTGCTCAATCTTTAATGTTAGCTAGCAATATCTCTACTTGGAAATGCTAAAAGAAATCTGAATGGAAACCATCAGCACTTTTCCATGAGGGTCAACAAACATAACAGGTACCTAGACCCACCAATTTGAAGAAGGAAAAACAGCATAGCATTGATTTGTTATGTGTCTTAAAGGTACTTATACTTGAATAATTTCACCCATTGCTTTCAAAGCTGATCAAACATAACACACTTGTTACTTTTTACTTTTTCTTTAGAGCATCTAAAGTGTTATTGAATCTAGCATTCCAGAAAGAGAAAGAAACTCCTTGAAATAAACATTTCCTCTGATTCTCATGAGGAGAAACTAAATCAAGTTCAGAAACCCCAAATTTCAGAGTATTTCTTTCAAAATAGGTCCTGGCTCCTGACCAAAGGTTTGGGCAAGCCCCCCACTTACTATCATTACTTTCTTGCACTATATGATCCTTTGAGAAGACCCATTCTCTTACTGTACATATTACTGTACGTACTACATATTACACAATACGTATTTCTTATTAATGGTAAGATTTCTAATTTGTTTTACTTTTTACCATTTTTCTAATTGAAAACTTTCCACTTCCTACAAGAACATGGAGTAAGAAATGTTTAAACTTCCTTTTTTCTTCCTCTCACCTATTTAAAAAGGTTTTTTCACTGCTCCGTTGTCTGTGCTCAAAATGATCATTTGTAAAAACACCTCCTGAACCTGACAATACAGAACTCAATAAAGCTAATGGAACAAAAAGCACTATCAGTGTAAGAAGAAACAAGAAAACAAAATGCCCCACTAGCTTTCAATAATAGCAAAAATGTAACTTGTGTTTTGTATAAACTTTTAAATATTTAAAACAGGTTTTCAAGCTAATTGCCTACCCATGCATAAAAATAGATTATTCTCTAAAGAATGCAGAATAATCTGTCGTGCTTTCTATTCAGAAATTGAAACAGAAAATCACAAACCACATCGCAAGTTGTTCAAAATACCCATTATGACCATATTGAGTTTGCCTGCTTGTACTAATATCAGAAAAAAACCATTATCTTTGAATTCCTTGGTGAAAGGGTGTTAGCCTGCACAGACACAAATGCATCTTCACACACTCACTAACTTTAAGAGAAGCCCTGGCGGAATATTCTTTCCATTCGCTGAAAGTTGTTTTCAAATTAGCTATGTCAATAAAATGTTATGTCTGGTAAAATAAGCATTAGCTTTTGCATTTACTGTTACTTTCAACTCGATCCTGTATCTCTCGAAAGTGCCCACGGAATTTGAAATCCATCCAGAAAACCAATGGATGAGGGGAGTATACAATGCAATAATTTTGTTTACACTGGACAAGGTTTTGAGCTGACTATACCAAACCAAAAGAGCATGAATGACAATCAGTGTTCTTTACCTAAAGCATCTGAGTTTTGTAGTATTTTTTTTTAAATTATTGTTTTATACATTTCTATAAGCAATTTTTTTAAAGGAAGAGTGCTTCACATAAGGACCTCAGTAGGAACCAGACCACAGCTCTATCTTCTCACTGCTTTTCCAGTGCCTATCCTGATATCCCAAGAGGGTAATGATTAAAATCTTTGAATATCTGCACAGTATAAAGGTATTGCTATAAATAATAGTTAAAAGAATTATTCCATAAATAATACTGGCTAACAATGTAGAAAAACGTATAAAAATGACTGAATTACAATTTTCAGGTATGTCACAAAACATTTCCTTACTTCTGAGGAACTAGTACTTACATTCTTTGTAAAACGATACCATTCCTATAAATACTGTATATTCCCATTATCCTCATAAATGCCTCATTTTTTTAAAGGCCATTACCTCCTTCTCTAGGACCCAAATATGTTCTAGCAAACAGTTCTCAGGACTAAATGGAAGCTATAACTAAAGCTATACCTGAATCTTCCTTTCTCTGTTCAATTTGACACTGATTTCTCTAGATGCACCCTTGTCTTATTCATTCAATTCCAGAACAGAAATTTTCAACTATATCAGTCATTATTTCATCACGTCTATAATTTGTTTCTTCTCCAAAATATATCCTGTATTCCCTTTAGATACAGGATTTTTGAACAAATGATTTAATATGCACTTTGTTCCCATTGTACCAGCTTTCATCAATGGCTTGGCCTAGATTCTCCAACTCTGTATGCACTGGAAGTACACTTGGACACTTCTTACACACTTACAAACAACACAGGAATCCAAGTTGAAATCCAAAGGACAGCAGTGCTAAGGCATGGAAGACACTGTGCCAGCCAACATGCTATCTACAGATTCTTTACACACCAGGAGTGACTGAAGAGTAATAACAAATGTGTGTGACTAACAGAGACACCTTGAGAGCTTCTTTAGTCCAATATTAGGCCAAGTCTTCTTGGAATTGCTCTTAGCAGTATTTAGGTATTCCAATCTGCATGCCAGACTAAAAATTCTGTTTAGGAAATTGCAAGAAAAATTATCAGTTATCTTCCTGCTGTTCATCACTTCACTTAGCCTCCTGCTTCAGGTATGTCCCTCTGAAATTTCTGATTTCTTGTATCTTAAGTAATAAAACGTTTCTTTGCAAGTTTTGTTCCTTTGCTGCTCACTGCAGTACTTTTTAAAAAAGAGATCACTAAATATAAATAAGCACAGATCCTACTGTCGACCTTGTGATAGAACTACAATGAACCACTAAGCCTACTCTGTTTTCCATCTGTCCAGTCAGTTTCAAAGCAGTCTTTTGAAGTACAACTACTCTACTCTCTTTAGTTGCCTCTTTCAAGGAATATTGTCAAAGAAAATAGATGACAGTCTATATTTATTTATTCATGTTTCACTGAGTTGTTCAAAGAACTCTTGATACAATAGCACAATATTGTCTTTCCTCCTCTTCTTCCACCTTTCCTCCTCCTCTTAAATTTTAGGACTTTCCAGTTTTCAGATGTGTCTAAATTTGGAATATTATAGTTCAAAGCACCAATATTTATGATTTGCTTTTGTTTCTTAAAGGCATCAAAACCATAACAAACTTTAAAGCATTTTAAATTATAAATACTTACTAAAAAACAAAAGCTTTTCTATGCATTCTAAGATTGTGAAATTAAGAGAACAGTTACTGGAGAAGAATTAACTGTTTGATAATTCGTGGCCTAATGCATTTTCAATGTGTGTTCTTAAATAAGTTTACAATATAAATGGTATGTCGAGAGATAATTTAGATTTTTTTGTTTTGAAAAAAATGCATTCAGTATTACAAACGTATGGCTCCTGGATTTATTTTCTTTTAAATAACAATACTTCGTTGTGTTATTATCAGTAACTCACAGCAGCAGTTTTGGATGATGGTTATGTCAGTTTGAATACTGAAATTTCTCTGGTTGGGTAGGAAGTACACTTATTCCAGGGCAATATATATATATGTATATATATATATGGAACCATTTAAAAAAAAAAGATATTTTTACAAACACCTGTAACATTCAAGACTGTGTCCAGCTGTTTTCCCTACAGCTACCCTTAAAAAAATTTGGTTTTGAATCTAAATTTTGCATCTTCTTAAATCTAACCATCTTCTCTCTTTCACAAGCACTGGTGTAGTATAAACAAATTATTTCAGTTTTTTCTTAACAGTATGGTATTTTATCCTACCTGTAACAGTCTCCCCCTCTGAGAGTGTTTTGTTGACTTTATTTTATGTAGTAAATGTGATCTAGGCAAATCTTCCACAAACCACATTACAGTTATTTTAGTCCGGTTTTTTAAATTGATTTTTGCATCAAACTATTAAGATTAATCTTCCTTTCAAGAGAACACAGATTCATAATGACAGTTGCCTTAGCAAACATGCATACCATCCACTTCACAGCTTTAACAGGGATGGGGGTGAAACTTTTCCAAAAATTGAAACAGCATGAGACAAAAAAACTGGCTGGTTACTCTACCAGGCACAACTGCAAAAGGCACCACATGAGTATTTCAGATTGTGCTTCACATTTCAAAGGCTGCTCTGAAGTTCTACAATTTTGACAATGTTGGATTTTTGAAAAAATAGTATCCAGCTCAACATTTTTGTTCTATCATTCAGTCTGATCTTCAACACACTTTCTCTGCACAGACGTATGCAAAGTAGGTTGAAAGTGTGCCTTGTAAACGGAGCCTCTGCTTCATTTTGTGCTCCATCTTTCCTGAGCTTTGACACAGCAGGTGTGACAAACCTGTCCTCAGAATTTACTTTTGTCTCATGTTGGCACATGTGCTGTAGGAGAACACGATGGCTGATCATTACTGACCCCATCTGAGCAGTCAGCCAAGAGAGATTTAGACTCCAGACCTTCAGTCCACGTAAACTGATGGAACACCAGAGGAACTACACAACTATGAGCTTTATGTTTACCAGTGGGCTACAGGTGTAATATAACCCTAGTGAAAACAACAGAGGAGTTTTTCTAGCATCTTAGGTTGAGGTTTTTATGTCCAAACTGAAAATTCATTGGGAAATTACTTACCCTTTTCTTTTTTTAAAAAATGTTTGATCCAGATTTTCTTTTAAAGGTTTTTCAGGGACAGAATTAAGAAAGGAAAAAAGTATGTATATGTCTCCCTCCCCAAGGACACATCCTCTCCCTCACTGTCACTTCCAGAAGGCTGATAAAAACAAGCCTGCCCTTAAAAGAGCAGTTGGTTAGGCCATATATATTTGGTTAACCATATATAGGTCTGTATATGTGTGTGTATATATATCTCTTACATAACTGGGATTGGGGAAAGGAATGGGGCCACTCTTCTCAAAAGTAACTACATTTTACACTGGCTTAGCTGTATTAAAAGTCTACACCAATGCAGCATCCAACTGAGCCATCTTCAATCTGAGAACTGGAGGATGGCAGAAGGCAGAAAAGGAAAGAAACCAGTCAGTTATGCCTTATGTTTTTCAGGATAACAGTCTTAAAACTGAAGCAAACCCTGCACTTAGAATCTGATGATGATGAAGATGATGATTATCTGTTGACATAAACCAATACAGTCCTGAAGATGAGAAATTTTCACAGTAAGTTCTCAACCCTGGAGCTGCATGTAAAGCAACAATAATGTGTACTGTAAACTGCACAAGCAATAGGGCAGAGGGGAGACAAAAAAACAGAACAGTAACAGATTAGTGTTCCACATGACATAGACCATGCACTCTACCATATTGCTTAAAACTTTTGCATTTACACTAAGGCAGAAAATACAGATAAATGAGAAACTCGCAACAATCCAGATTATTTTTAGTTAAGAGTAAAGAAGCTGAAGGACTTGAAAATGACTTTGTAGGACAGAAGGAAAAATTGATGTTAGGTTAAAGTGTTGCAGTCCAGTGCATAAGGGACATAATAATGTGGATTCTTAAGATATAAAATTGAAATGAAACTCAATTTCTGGAGAAAAAAAAAACAAGCCGAAGGTGTCTTTATGCTAGATTAAATGAAAACTGCTTTACTCTTTAGTGATTTGCTAAAACTAACCAAAGATGCAAAATTTCTCACTGCTGAATTTGAAAAAGAAGTTTAACCAGTAATTTTAGAAGAGGGCTTTGCAAAGGACTTTAACCCATTTCATAGGCTTTTGTTTGCACTAATAAAACACTTGGTTGCTTTCCAGATCACTCAGCAGAGATCAAGCCACCATCCAAGTGCAACATACAAACACACTGAAAAAGGAAGTTCTTCTCTTTGGGCTTTTTTTTTTTTACTCACATTTTATTATTTAACCAAAAAAAAAATCCCCAAACAAACAAAAGAAGGGGTCAAAGCTGCTTCTGTCCTCTCAGGATGCTAAAATGAAATCTAAAAAACCTGTAACACATCATCCGAGCTTTCCTTTTGTTTTACTGGCTACTTTGAATTCACAACAATGAACTTCAACCCCCCCACTGAATTTTGCTTTCTGAGAGGGTTTACATGCATGGCTTGTGGTCTATCTGGACAACCCTATGGTTCACAGCTTTGTCAGCTGCTGAGCTCTTTTCCCATGGGACTCTTGAGCTTGGCCAGTCATGCTGGTGACAGTGGACTGCTCCTCATGTAAAGTCCAACACCCAGGCACATACAGGAGAGGTAAAAAAGTAACAGGAAGAATTTGGGAGGGAAGTGTGTGAGCTCCCCTCACTGTAAGGAACCAGGAGGGACTGAACTCCTTTCAACTGGGCTTGCTGTCGCATAGAGAACGGATGTTTCTCCTCAGTTCCAGTGGCCTCCATAATCTCTTCCACACTTGCTTGATTCCTGTTGAGACTAAAGCTATCAGATACTTAATCAAACAGACACTATTTTCCTTTGGTGTTTGAATGGATTTTTGGTTTTCCAAATCAATGGGTTTTAATCCCATAAACTGCTTTGGGGAAAGGAGAGAACAGGTAACAAGCAGAACTTAAGTTCAGTCTTCTTTTCTTTTTTTTTTTTCCCCTGATATCTGGCTTTTCTTTTGCTGACTATACCATTGTTTTGAGATGAAAACAGCACCATTATCCAACAAACAAATCAGCAGACACCCTTGTTCCTTGCAGGGTGATACACTGCAAGCATCTTTGTACTGTCAGCCTGCTGCTCCTGCAAGTTATTCATCTGAACTAATACGTGCAAGGAGGGAGATGCTAATGCCACCATGCACACTGGTGGTGCTTGTCTGACTAACAAGTGATGTAATTCATTGCATTTCTTGTATTTCTTCTCTTCCCGTATGCCAGCACCAATCTCCCTTGTTCTAATTAAAACAACATATGCAGCTAGATGTGCTTTTCTTGCTCATTTTATACTTCGAGCTTTGCATCTTTCTGCCCAAAATTTCCCTTCTTGTGGCATTTATTCTCAATTACGTCCACATCTTGGACATTGCTAGCTGAATAAAAACTGCAGCAACTATAGGGTTCACCAGAATAAAAAATATTATTGGCAAGAAATGGTATTGCCCTGGCTTAAGATCCTTTCTAACACTGCAAGACAACTCTCTAGACCTGTGTGACTGACAGATCAGATACCCTTTACAGTTTCTCTTCTTGTGTACTCCATTAAATAGAACTTCCTGGATATTATGACTGTATTATGCTGAAACCACTTGCAATAAGATTTCAAAGCTATATTTTAATATCACTTTGATGAAGGAAATGTTCAGAAACTTTAAAGGTATCAGAACCTATTGTTAGACATGAAGCCCCTTTTTGTCTTGCTTAGTTTTGAGTAATATGCTTTACTTGTAGGTGCCACTACCATCTTTTCCACAGCATTTCATTTCTTTGGTGTTGTTTTTCTGTTTTGTTCATCCATTTCATGATTGCCCTTATTAGCTTTTAGTAACAGCTGATGATCACCACATATTTCAAAATACCAGAACCACAGCAATGTTCAATTCAATGATCTATTCTCACTTTTTCCACACATCACCCTAATTCTTAGCCTTGTATATATCATATTATTCCATTGACTCGGTTTTCAAGGCCAAGCCTTTAAAATATGAACATTCAACAAAATGCTATGCTTTTTGATAGCAGCTTGATTTCAGTGTGCTGAGACCACCAGCTCCCAGAGTAAACGTTACTGTTACTTTATTCCCCAGTATCCCTGTATATTTATACAGATATTTCCTGATTGCCTTTTCTGAGACTGTAGATTTCTGGAACATGAACTGCATCACTGAAGTTTGTGTCAGAAAAAGCAGGATTAGGAGCTACAATAACACTAATATTTCCTAGTAATTGCTGCCATGGGATTTTCATGCATACAATTTTCTGGGATTTTCGGTGTGCACTTCTCTTATAAATTAAACTTAAAAAAAAAAACGAAAAAAAAAAGAAAAAACAACGCTGGGGAAAACAAACGAGCAACAGACTAAACAGTGAGGAGTTTCACCATCCTGAGCTAGGACTTAAAAATCAACCTGAGTCACACTATTCAAAACAATCATAGCAATAATCTCAAAATCAGGAACACTGCTTTGATGTTAAAACTTTGAATTCTTTTTCCAATATTTCTATTAAAAAATCTAATTCAGTTTTAACTTTAAAAGTTGTCTAAATTTTTTTTCGAAGTGTAATATGCATTTTTCTAGAATCTTTCAAAATTATGCTTTACAGCTTGTGATTTCTGTTTTGACTAACTCAGTTTACCACCAAAAACATCTTGATGAAAAATTCCTAAACCAGCTCAAGTAAGAAGTTTTTTTCAAAACATGCTTTTGTCTTTCTGACAGCATCCTCAAAGTGGTAGTAGGAATTCTTAAAATTAACAGAAGGTGTATGTGGAGGAGATGGGAAGCTTGGAAAGAGTGTTCCAAATGCCATATCTATCATCTGTATTATTAGTGTGCCAGATCTGGTGCATATGAAGATGCATTCCTGTGCAATGAATACCCCTCATGATATATGATTCCCGAGGTAGTGTTGAAAATGTGATGAGGTGTCCAGCTAAGACTGAAGGAATGTCCTGAGTAAGGAGCAAAACAGGATCCTGAACTGCTACAGCCCCATGCAGGGGAGGGAAGCACCTATTTACTAAATTTCAAATGAGTTGCAGTGTGAAGTTAAAAATAAAAACAGCAAAGAAAAGAGTGCATCTTTAATGAAGAGACAGTGTCAGCTCAGGAAGCTCAAAGGCCAGGCAAGCTCTAGAAGACAGGGCTGACTCTCTTGGCTTCTCCCTAAGTAAGTCCACTCAGGCCATGCATAATAGCTGAGTTGGAGCCTGGGCTTCCATGAGGAAGATACATCAAAGAAATTCTGAAAAGTTAGGAAGAGAAACTGATGTCAGATATAAATGCAAAGTATTTTTCTTTTGCAACTTTTTTCCCAAGTTTTATAATCACAGAAATGCTGCATGATTGCAAGGTTACCCCCAAAATTGTTGCAGGTAAGCAAAACAAAACACTAATAAATACCGATATTTAGCATCCATTTCCCTGCAGATTGCACAGCTCAGCTAGGGGATTGGCGGTGGTGTATCAGGGCAGAGAGGGAAAGCCTCAGTTAATGCACTGATACGCCTCCAGCAGCAGACAGAAGGTGGAACATATTGTGTATATTTCATCAACCACGTATTGTGACTATCTCCTTGGCTTTGCTTTATTGATCTACACCTTAGGATCTTGTGAACACGTAACTGTGAGAAAACTCCTGCATTGCCATCATCCCTAGAGTCTGTCAATAGCTTTCATTGATAGTTGCCCAGACAAATGCCTAGGGAGACCTGAAGGAAGTGGTGGCAGCTGAGGAAATTTTACCACCTCAGTGAAAGAGTATCTCAGCTAACACCTTCTGTGCCACCACCTCTCCTCTGCAGGTCTTTCCGCTTCCATTTGATGCCTTGTAATTGGGCCCTTGCCATACTACTACTACCAGAGTGAAGGGCTGGTGGGAATGATTCAATCTGATCTACCCAAAAAGGTCCCTCATGTCCCAGGTATTTTTCCTGGATGCCATGAGGAAAAAAAACAAGATGCCAAAGGCAGAATTTATCAATCACTCCATTAGGAACCCCACCATATTCCAAAATGCCTATTAATTATCATAAAACCATCCCATGCAAAAACACACTCCTCTACCTCACCTACTCAGAGAACTCACATCCTGGCATCTCTTGCATCTTCCCCTTTCAGCTTTGTTTACATCCTCTGAGATTTCCATTCCTTCTTCAGCCCATGCAAAGCAAGAGATATTCCTGGCATCCATGTGTGCATTGCCATGGTTACCTAGTTCATCTGCAGCAAAATGGGTTGGTCCATGACCTGACATTGCAGCTCCAGGGATACACTCCTCCCTTGTCCACCACTTCTCAACCTCTCCGGCTGCAGCTGCTCTTTCGGAAAATCTCAACGCAAGCAACAGTGGGGTACCCAACACAAACTCTCCCAAAGCCTTTCGTGCATTTTTTCCCCCTATACAGCGTCTCTGAGCATGGTTTTTGGCAGGCCCAGTCCTCGAAAAATTCCAAAAAATTTTTCCAGCAAGCCGTCATCACTAGCACACCTGCAGATTTGACCTGCTGCAATTTATTTGAGGGCACAGTCTTTGCCTGAAAATTTTAACTTAGAAATTTAGCCTCAAAAGCACGCTTAAGAGAACCACACAACTACCTGACTTTGTCTGGGAAAAACAAAGGTTTGGAGCATGCGAATGAGGACCAAGAAGTCTTAAACAAGGGTCTCAGCAGGATACGGGGGAAAACAGCTCCCTCCCAGAAAAGCAGCTTGTGTTTCTTTGGTCAAAATTTTACAGTACAAATTGAATTAACTGTCATCCACTAGATTTTGGCAAGCCAGACATCACTCCTAAATAAGTGCTCAATATCAAATGAGGTACAAACAACAAAATACTGATAAAATATAATGAAGACAAATTTCAATCCAGGCAGAAGGCACATATATCTCCACAACTGGCTCAAATTTTCACAGAAACAAAGCTTATTAACTTTGTTTTTTAAGCAACATCACTCTCACAGCTTTTTTCTCCAGGCAATATTTATAACAAAAGAGATGTGTAAACTGTTACGAAGAATCCCTACTCACACCATTCATCTGTTTCCATAATTAATGTTTCTAATATTCATACCAAATTTGACCTATTTAAATAAAGCAATGATGTAATAACTGGAAATAGTACACTATATATGTGTACCACACAATGTCAAGGCAAACACAGATGTATCTTATGGTGATTCTGAAAACACAAATACCAATGAATCTCTGCAAGGAAACCAAAAGCTGGTAAAATTTGAAATGGCTTCGTAGTCATATAGTTACGTAAAATAAAGTGAAGTTCTCCAGACTTGATTTATCATGGCTGAAACAGAGTGGGTAATTTTTCTGCATCTCAACAGCAAAAAAAAACCCCAGTCAAATGAAAAATCAACAGAAAAATGACAACTCGTACACCTACCTTTTCCATTTATTGTTAATGCTGATGCAATTGTGGCTGTTACTGGCACTGGCAATTGTGGCACTAATGGATGTATCCTTGGTCGGCTCCCCATCCTAGCACGCTCTGCACCAGGTCCTAATAAAGCTCCCACAGGTTTTTCTGCTGCTACTTCTGGTGCTACAGAGTCGTCTTGATCTTGCTCTATATGGTCCATTTTATCTGGGCTTTCATTCTGGAAGCCATCAACTGTTGTCCGGCTCTTAATTGGACTTTTGGGCACTAGGATTTTAATACCTGATTTTGCAAGGTCCATATTTTTACGTCCAGAAAGAGATGGTGAATTGTTCTTCCGGAACTTCTGCGTGGCAGAAAAAAGTTGATTATTTTTTGACTCGTGTTCTTTATTCATAACTAAAGATTTAGAAGATGTCTTTGAAAAAGAACTATTGGTAGATCTAGAAATTTGTTTTCTGGCATTATTTGGAGAGGTCCTGTTTGTCCTGGTCAATGTGCTTTCCTTCTGCTTTTCATTGTGGCGTCTGTTAAATTCATGTATATATTCCTCACAATTAACAAGGTGCTGTTCTGGCTCCCAAGTATCATCTTCGCTGTCATATCCTTTCCATCGCACCAAGTACTCTGTTTTTCCCTTCTTGTTTTTCCTCTTGTCAACAATTCTCTCTACCTGTTAAAAAGGAAAAATAAGCATTAGACATGGGCAGATACACAACCCAAGAGATCGACATGCATGTGAAAAATTTTTAAAGTGTAGACAGATCTTAAAATATTCTTGTGGTTTTGTAATTCTGTATTGTAGCTCTAGAGCTTACAGTCTTTCACTACTGACTGGAAATCCCTCTCTTTAGACTTTAGATTATTACTTTTATCTCAAAAACATGTTCTAGAATACCAAAATTGTTCTTCAGTAAGTATTTCGCATGCACAAGAATCTAAATATGACATATTAAAATTGACCATCAGCACTGGCCTCAGCAAAGCTCTTGCACCAACTTCAATGTGGACAGGGTTTCCCTCTCTGAATATAGAAACCATGTTGAAATATGCTGTATAAATACAGTGTATTTACCTTACCAAACTTATCAATTTGATATTGTTTGAGTAACATGCTTGCTTAGCATAAGGCATGTGTGAGAATCTCTTACTTACAGTGAACTAATCTTTAGCTACCAGGGACAATATGGAACAGCTTAGGAACAGGGGCAAATTTGCAGCTTTTTTTTTAGAGGCTTCTTGTGAAAACAAACAATTTGTTTTTGCCAGAGCCTTTGATACACATACTTTAACAAATTACCATGCCTCACTTATCTGCAAATAGAGATGATATTTATGTCACAAGTATTAAGCATGCACATGCTACAACTGCATGTGGGACCCACAGGCTGGAGGAATTCAGGCACTGGGGTAAAGCAGACAGGGCAGACAGCAGCAGCTGCAGGGACAGAGGCTCATGCCTCAGACCAAAACCCATGCCAATCATGTTAATCCTGTGGAAAGGGAATTCTTTTATGGAAAAAGATATATAAGTGCAAGGCTAGTCTTAGGATTTCCCCTTTTTATTTCATTTTTCCTACCCAGGCTGATTATTCTGGTAAATCCCCCATGCCATTTCATTTCAGTCATGGGACTGATACACCTTTTCTTACTCATCTCCCTCTCCTTTTTGATATTGAGAAAAAAGGGGGGGTTTGGGGATATTACTTATTAATTTAACTCCCAGCCCTCCACGAACAAAGACCATGCTTAGAAGCCAAAATCACACCTACCTAGAAGAACCTCTGAAGAAAGAGTGACATTTACTGGAGTGGCATTAACCAAATGGAATGTCTACAGAACAGTTTAGCAGGAGGGGAGGAAAATACAAGTATATGTGGGGCACACATAAATCATGTACATATATGGTATATGATTAATTACCAAATCACATGACTGCTGACAACAGATTCTCTTAAGAGTGCATCTCAATTTTACACGTGGCATGCTATCATAATGTACTCCCTGGTTTTCAACAGTGAGGTTAAATGCTTACTATTATTATAATCTCAGCAGCAATATAAGGACATACCCTATGACTGCATGTGATACCCTGCAGGTGTTGTACTATGCAGTTCTGTCATCAGGATGTTGCACAGCTCTGTCTACACAGGCCTTAAAAAAACTCAACCAAATCAACAACACAAAAATCAAAACCAAATACAAACAACCTCCACCTTTGCTTTGTTAATCAGTTTAATGCATTCTACAGAGAGACACACAATATAAATTGTCCATATTTTATTTAAAATCTTAAAATACATTAAAATGCATTAAAACTATTATTATTTTGATTATTTAACATTTTAGTAGTTACTGGGTTTAAAAAAAAATGCAGCTAGCAAAATGAAACTTGTTTTTCCATGAAACTATTTGAAGACATCTTAAAAGAAAATGCAACTCCAAATAAGAAAGTCACCGTGGAGAAACATGCCTTCAGGGTTTTTTTAGTAGAGACTGAGTAAAAAGACCTTCAAATATTTAGTCAAAAATGGTAAATTAAAAACTAAGACCAAACTCATGAATCAAACTTCCTATCTTGTCAAAAAAGCAGTTACTGCTAGTCTTGCTTATCCTCTCTGCCTCTCTTGACCTTCTAAAATAGATTTTAAAAGCACAGTTCTCAGAGAAAGATCTCTACTACTAGCAAGGTACTTTTATTCTCTAGGAGGAAATCTTTCTAATGAACAGCACCAATTACTGGGCACAAAGTTTTACTACTGTCTTTCAATACTGAAAGGCCACCCATTAAGAACATGCCCTTTTCAAATAGGAAGCCATCCCTCTCATCGAAAAAAAGAGACACCTTGCAGAGATAACAGATGAACTCTAGAACAGGAGACACAAAAATCCATTCTTAACCCGATGATTTATGGAGCAAGCAGAAATGTATAAAGAAAACAGTTATATTTAGCTGTATTGTCCAAGCCTGCAACAAAACCTACTTTGACATTTCTCCTTTTGATTAAAAGGACTTTTTTCCCTAACCCTTTATTTTTTCTTGAATACATTTTTTATTTACAACACAAAAATTACAGCAATTAACCTGTGATACACAGTTTATGATGCAGCTTCAGAGCTTTAGTGAGGCACTTATTTTTTTGGATTGACTCAGTCTGGTTAGTTTGACTCCCCTAAAAGCATTAGAAAAACTGCTTAGGAAGATTTTGCCTCAATACTATTGCTGATGATAACAGCTACGTAAGTGTTTCTCAGCCAGAATTGGGAGCAAGACTACATCTTTTGCCATAATCACACTAGAAATGCTGACAAGGAGTACTTTGTGAAAACTACCATTTCTACAGTGTCCCTCCCATGCTCTGTGCCATTGGGTAGTACTTATTTTTAGAGATTAAAAGGTTATGTACTGCAGGATTTGCCATTAATGGTTAGTTTTCAAGTGTTGTAGAAGAATCACCACAAAACAGAAAACAATATAAAAAAAGATAGATGTGAGCAAAAGTTATCAGGCCAACTACCCGGGTGGCAAAAAAATAACATCTCCCTATTTATTTTAGCATGCTAGGTTATCACTTTCCCCACCTGGGGGGTGTACTGGTCAATGACACTCAAAAATTCAGCCAGCAGAAGAACCGACAGAAAAACAATGAGCTGCTCAGAGGTATAATCCAAAACTGAAATGCACAAAATATAACCCCACACACCATAACTATACCTGAGATTTCCCATCTGTAAAATTGGAAATTTCCCTTCTTTCCATGGACGTGGTAAAATTGGTTCCTGCTTGCTTTCTCTCCCTGGGGAGTTTAATTGCTTTTATTAGCAATATATACAGAACTTACACTCAAAAAAAAAAAAAAAAACAAAAAACCGAAACAGACAGACAAGAACAATGTAAGGTTGTAAGCAGGCTAAAGTGCTGTCTGGCTACAGCTGCACCAGGTGAAAATGGCAACACTGCAACTCCTCCTCCCTGTCCTGTGCTCAGAGACAACAGCTCCTCCCCATCTGTCAGCAAACTTCTTCTGTAATTATTCCCTACTGTAGTTCTGTCAAAGTGACCTGGTTTAGATATTAAGAATACCTGAGCTAATGTAGGCATCCTTAAATAACTGGTTTGGAGAGCAGCCACATATGCGGTATTTTCTGACACATCTAAGAGGACTGCAACTTTTCAGCAGAGAACAACAAACACCTATGGGCTGGACTGGTCCAGTAACCTCATTGTCAAACGAGGGACATGCATTCTTAATCCCTGATGAGAGTTCTTTAGTTTAGGTCAACATAAGTGTGAAATTCAAAAGAACATTCTCAATCTAAAGCATTGTAATTTGGGCACATTTGTAAACTCAATATAAGGCATACTCTGTCATTGTATATGTGTGCATATATGTATTTAAAAGATCATACTTTTATTTAACAGAACATTTGAACAAATTAAACTAAAGGTATATCTGTCAGTGGGTGGGGAGGCAACAGAAACCATAAAGACCAAAATAAACACAGTAAATATTCAATGTAAATATTCAATGAGTATTGCCTTGTTTATAATAAATAATTTGTGCATTCCCATCATGTTCCTTTCTGTCCTCACATTCAGATCAGGGTAAATTAATTTAAAGTTAACGGAATAGAATCTATTTGACTTCATACTCTATCTGTTGTCTGTAAAATACAGGAGAACGCCTTGTTCTGTTAGCTGGAGGCTATCTTTACATTACTGTTTTGGTTCGGAGCAGTAATGCAATTTGGAAGCAAATCCTTCTCTCCTCTGCACTATTGCTGCTTACTGTGGAATGGTTTTGTTCACATACCACTTTTGGCACACATGATGTGGGTTCTTCATGGAGAAATATAAACTGGAAACAGAAATGTATCAATGCAATGGTGTTATCTACCATGCTTTAACCCCTAGGGGTGCACACAGATCCAAGCAAGTAACACCTCAGAACAGTTTCAATACATGTAGTGGCATGGATATTTGATCCTGAGAGGCTCCACTAAATCTAGTGCAAAATAAAAGTGCTGCACAGCAGAATATGTAGATGTGGGGGTCATAGCACCAACTGCTTCACTCTACTGATTTTCTCCACTTGATCCAAATTACTACTGTAGATATTCCCCAAGTCAGAGACAGAAAGCTGGAATAAAAGCAAGTCTTACATGACACAGATGTAAGTGCTACAAGTGAACAGTCACCTTCCCTTAAATTGGAAACTGTTTCAGACACCAGTGGGACCTAAATGATCCCCCATAAGCAATCTGCAATGTTTATAAGTGATTATAGCTTCCATTTATTAAAATTTTGCAGAAGTCAATGATAAACAGTATTCAATACTTCTTAGTGTAAATAAAATAAATGCATTCTACATTAAAAAAAAATCAACTAATAAATAGCAGCACACAACACAAAAACCAGTAAGTGCCATGTTTGCCTGAAGTAGTTTTGGGAAAACAGTTATTCAAACAGACATTTGATAGGAT
This sequence comes from Grantiella picta, assembly GCA_013397955.1. NCBI lineage: Eukaryota > Metazoa > Chordata > Aves > Passeriformes > Meliphagidae > Grantiella > Grantiella picta. The sequence continues at coordinate 654,967 of VZRM01004262.1, forward strand.
GTCAAAACACACCTGAAGGTCTGTAAAATGCGCACTAAAATCTTAAATGTACACACTTTTTATTAGAAAATACATCATTTCCCATAGGATGACTTAAGGCTAGTTCAGAGTATTACTCACTGCAGTTAGCACCAGCAGGGAAATTTTTAAAACAGCTTAACGCATATACTTAGAATATCAAAATCCTAGTATTGTATGCTTTAAGTTCAAATAGCATCATTAAAACTCACACTAGGATATCATATAAATCCAAGAGTTCACCTTCACTGCAGCTCCATGTCTGTTCACGCGAGCCTGGGAGTTGCACACATCAGCCTGCTGCCACATGCTCCTGGAGCTGACTGATTTGATTAGCAGAACAGACTGATTGGATTAACAGTCGATGAATTGCTGTAAACTGAGCTGCTGCATCCTAATGGTATGACTGACCAGAGTGTCTGTACAGTACTGCACTGGCCATGGTTAGGGCTGTATTAACATATGTATTGTTCTGGAAGCCAGAGCTGTACAAAATAAATGTAGATCAGATATGGGCAGATTATTGCCTTTCTGTCAAATTAGCTACAGCTGATGATACAGCTTTTGTGTTGCTTTTGTGACAGTTCTGGGATGAGGGATCACACCTGATCTGGCTCAAGGCCTGCCAATGCAGAGTTCACTAACTTGACTGTCTTCAGGCAATCAGGACCAGCAGGAGGAGTTAATACAGGATCATCACTTTCCAACCCACAGCCAATCCCAACCTCCTTTGGAGGACACAGTGTGTGCGGTGATGTTGCAACACACTCATGTCTATGAGCAGGAGTCCCACAAGGGGCTAATACACTTCCTGTGGTCCTTCATGCTAGCAGTGCAATAAAGAGAACTGCATAGTTCAACCTTCCTTTCAAAAATTAAATGGCTGCACTAAAACAAATGTTAAGATTTCTTTTCTTCCCAAGCTCTATTTCAATCAAAGGCTGTCCATATCTTTAGGATTCCTGAACACAAGTCATGCAAGAGCTAACTTTGTGGCTATTAGCAGGATTCAATTAATACAGTGTCCTGCAGGTTATAATTCCCATTTTAATTCACCCTCTATATAAATTTCTAATCAAGTTGCCTAAAAAATTACAATTGTCTCTGTCAAATTCATTATTTATTGTCAACTTTAAGTTTCACAACCTTTCATGGTCTTAACAAAGACAATAGACAAAATAGTTTAATTACTACATTCTCATCAATGCTAGTAATTCCAGGGAAACACAGCTGTGGTGTATGCCATGCCTGGCTGCACAGCCACCTCCTGAAAATGTATTTCAGAAAGTTTTATACCTTGTACCTACATTAAACAAACTAATCACTGTATGTGCAACTACTTTATGATGTATTAAAACATCCAGATCACAATCAGAAAAAAGATCTTTGTAACAACCCTTTACAGGACAGCAGGGAAACAGGTATGGAGGGAGGACCTGTGACAAAGTCACTTTGCTTTAGAGAATTAACTCCCTGAATAAATATTTTGCCTGAGATTTACTACAAGTCATCACTGATGACCGATGCTAAACTGTCAGCATCACAGATCTTTCTAGATGTAATTTACATAGAAATAATTACAACAGTTGTGATGAAGGTTACAGCCTACTATAGAATTTGTCAACTGCTTTACCCTAATTATAGTTACCTAGCTATTGCAAAAATGGTTAGAAAATCTTATTCTCATCAACTCACTGTTCACAGCAGTTCTAACCTTTTATTTACATTAAGGTAAGACAGACATACACTTTCAATTTTGCACAAAAGAAGAATTAAAATCCATGCAAAGCGGTACAAATATAATATAAACACCTGCAACAACAGATTCTTACCAAAGGTTTTTGTCCTTTTGAAATAAGAACAAGTAGCATCAAATAGGCTTATCATCTTCAATGGAAAAGGTCCTCACCAGAAGAAACTATTATAAACCACTAACATTGGATTTATGCATTTTTGTCAGTCAAAGCTAATACATAAGTATTACTATGTTATTAAGTTATTAAAAATTCTATTATTACTAGTTACTAGAAGATTCCAGCATGATCCACATATGGAGTGCCAAAAGAAATTCTTCCCATCTTCAATTCATTTGTAAAAGCTACATGTCAGGAGGTAAATCCTGGACATTTTTTCCCAGAGGTAAATATTCTGCCTGCACTTGCCAAATTCTCTTGCTTATATCTCTCCACCGCAATCACAAAAAGTGAAGGTCCAAAACTTGGTGCTACCAATGTTTTGACAAATAAAAAAATATAGAAAACTGAAATGTATATTCATTATTGACAACTCTGGAAACGTGAAAGGATAAACTCTCAAAGATGCCCACTTTGTAAAAGTAGGGAAAATGTAGAAATAAACTAAAGCTACCTCACAGCTTCAACAGATTGACAACTATTTGCCTAAAGGATAAGACCGACAGAAATATTGTCACTTTGCCCTTCAGCTGCAATAATACAGAGTAGCAGATAAAAGAATTTGTCAATATTAAGTAGCAGGACTGAAAACTTGCTTTCAAAGCAGGAGAAACTGGACCTTCAACAGTGCTCAAGTACAAATGACTGATAAAAATTCAAAATATTTTATCTAAAAAGAGTGTCTTAAGAAGAGAGTAGGTCACAGCAAAACTGCACTCCAAATGTTAGAGAACACTTTGTCACAGCTAAGCAAACTTCAGAAATGGGAATTGTAACAAGAAAAAGGAGCAGAAAAAAGAAAATCATAGGACAGTTGCAGAGTGAACTTGGTAAGCCGTAGTCAATTTATCACATTTCACTTAATTCTACAGCAGTTTCATCTACCAACACCAAACAAGACTTTCCAGCAGTCTATTGCTTGCAGAAGCTGTAGTGACAAGCCTGCTACTGTAGATCATGTGACCAAACCTCAGTAAGAAGGGACACAAACCTCAGCTCTCAGAAGCTTATTCAGTAGCAGTCTCTTCTTCCTTTTTCCTCTTAGAGGTCCAGGGATGCTAGTTCTAAATATAATACCAAGAGCTTTCTCTGGAATCATTCCATCCAAGAAGGCACAATGGATATTTACAGCCTCCTACCTGGCTCCTCTCACCCTTGCATAAAAGCTTATTTCAGTAAGAAATAAAGCTCCTGGATACGAGACCACGACAACTCTTGTTTCAAATATAAAGGTGCTGAACAATTCTAGATCATAGTTAAGAACAACATTATTTGCTGGCTCCTTCTGTATTCCTTACCTCAATGCCAATATGTTCTAGAGGAATGTGCATCCCTGGTCACTCTGCCTGCAATATGACTTCTCTCAATACTTGATCTAGAAAAGCCAGTGATATGGAAATTTCCACTAATTCATCAACCTCAATGCTTGCACAGCTGCCTCTTAGTTCTGACTTTCTACTTCTTTAAGAGATTTATTAGTTGATGAACTATTTTTTCCAGATGAAAAAAGGTATTTCTCTGGTTTGGGTCTGAAGTCCCTCCATCTCTCCATCTTTAGTCTGAACCTAAACTCATTTCTTATTTAATACCACTGCAGCTTCCATGCCTACACTCTCCCCTTTGCTTTTGTAACCAGGTTGCGGGGTACAAATAAAGCTCTGGGATTGCTGGTAACTCTGCTTGGCAAAGACACTTTCAAGGTTTCAAAGTTTATTAGTAAAAACAGGTTCTACAATGTTCATCCAGCGTGTACCTTCCTAATAACAACCAAAAAAACTTCAGAGTACATAGAACTAAGTTTGTGATCTTCACACTTAATTAGCTTTTTACTAGGCCTCCACACTGCACATGAGTAGTACAAGTTTTGCAAAAAGGCATGTATTCAAATTACTTTCTTGTTTCACCAGTATTTGTAACTTTCAGGGCTTCCTAACTTTCATTCTTCAAACATGTCAATCAGAAATAAAACGAGCTTACACTTCATCACTGGTTTTAACACACATACCCTCCTGCTGGTGTAATTTGCATGAAGATATATTTTCAATAATTACCGTTTTCCTGAAATGCATCTAAAGCTTGCATACATTTTAACATCAAATCACTAATTACTCAACCTAACACATTACGTTGATATTAGAACTCCTGAATCAAAGGGATTGATGACTAAAATTGGGTTTTGTTGCCTTTTGAAAATATGCACTGTCTTAAGCTCTGTTATTTACTGATCCTATCCACCATCAGTTTATATATGCATACTAAAAGTAACAGACACTAGGCATTGGTCTTAATACACTGATGTTGGTTAATAAAACACATCCCCTTTCAAAATCCCTCATGCTTTGGCAAGGACAACAAAGCAGAAAAAGCAAAGTATTTTAGGCTTGCAAAATGGCAAGTTCATTAACGGCAGCTTTTGTTGAGATAATTAAACTAATATTCCAATAATTCAATTTTTTTTACAAGCTGGGTAGCAGCAACTTCTCTATTGTGTGGTTAACATTAATTTCTAAAGTAATATAGATACAAACACCTTATTCATAAGCATCTTCTATTTCCTGTAATCTGGAGTGAAGTTGGATAAGGAAAAATAGATGCAGTTTCCAGAACTGGGTAATAAAATATTTTCAAAAGGTTATTCTTTACTCAAACCATTTCTTCCTGAACAATATTTTTCTCCAGAAAGCATCACCTCAACACTGGCTGTAGCATGAAGTAGCCATTGAACTCTTGATAAAACACTTAAAAATTGCATCCTTTAAGGTCACAACACAGATATTAAAGCAACCTGAACTATTTGTACTGCAGATTTTGCCACTGCTCTTTGAAGTCTGTGAATAGCCAGAGCTCTTTCCTAAAAAAGAGCCACAACTGAAATCTCCACACAGGTAGAAATGACACAGCACTACAACTTTAGCTAAAGTCCCCCCTTAAGAGCAAAGGAACCAAAAGTTACCTTCTGCAAGCACAAATGCCCTTCTCTATGTGCATTCCAGTCTTTCCCTCTGCACAGATGTCATATAAAATAATCTGCCAACTTTCTATTATAACTACAAAAAAAAAAGTAAAGTATCACATGCTTTTTGCAAAGGAAGAACATACTTTTCTGTATTCTCCACCAGATATGGACACTGCATTGGCTTTTGGTGCATCCTTAGCCACCTGCGGGACTTAATTATTTTGTTCCTTGGAAAACAACTAAGTAATCTCTCATGCTATCTCCTTCACTTTCAGTTGCTTTTTATTCCTTTCCCTCTGTCCATGTGAATCTGATATTTCTATTTGCAGTGCTTTTCCTAATCCCACATCATAGTTTGCTTTCTAAATAATGCCTTGAGGATTATTTTCCTCATAATTTATACTGTAATGGTGTATTAAACCCTTACTCAATTCTCTAGATTCAACGCTGAAGTAATTTGTAAAATAGTCTGCAAAGTAACACTTTATAATTTTAAAAAAATTAAAAATCATCATGTTCAATTCAATCTATGCAGCTGTTTGTGGTACAGCAACTGTTCACAGACAGGTTTTATTACGTAGAAAGCATTTCAACTTAGACCCAAACCTTTCTTTTTGCCTTAGTTTCTTCAGTGATAAATCTCAAATTATTTATATAGTGTAGGGAATAAATGACAGTCCCATATCTTGGTTCATGAAATAGATGAATCCACTAATTTGTGTGTATGGAAAATCCAGGCTTAAGCATGTAATGCACTGGCACCTATTTTCCCCTCCACTGTGTCTTTTCGTATCTAAAGTCAGTTTAAATATGCACTGTAATCGTGAACACGTTTTTACTTAAGCTCTGTTTTTTATATATAACACCTTAGACTTACTGCTCTTTCTCCATCAAAGAAAACAAGATATCCAAAGTAATACTACAACAATAATGTAAAAATTCACATAACATTATCTTTACATTGCAATATAAGCATTATTGACTGTTTCTCAGTGCAGGCAACTGTAATCACAGGCCAGTGTCACCATCAGGGAGCTACCCTTCAGAAACAGCTATTGCCTCACAAAACAAAACAATCTTTCCTACACAAGTAATACCAGTCAGTTTCTTGCATAAGTAATTCCTCAAATTCAGGGTATGGTCAGCCAAGGTCTAACATGTTGGCCTTCCAAACTTCTAACCTGAGTAGTCCCTGCCTCCATAAAATAGAAATAATTTATTTAGAAGCAACGTTTCAAATTCCAAGAATATGGCATCATAGTTATTTTATCATAACCCAGTTACAGTAACACTGAAATATAAAAGCATGTTTTGCTTTCTTTAAAATTTGGCTGGAAGGACAGGTGAGAGTTCCTTTTTCTCTATACTTTTGTCTTCATGCTTAGCATTATTACTGCATAACCATAGTGTATCCAAAGAATTTATGCTGTAAATTCCTTTTTAAATGTCCGTCTGTTTATAGAAATAGTCACGTATTAAAAAGATTTGGAATTCAGAATCTTCATTTAAAACACTTTCCCTTTCATCAGGTGCTGCTGATTAATCTAGTCATTTCTTGACAATGCCCAGTACCACCTGTAAACTCAAAAGAGCCCATCATTAACCTGCATATATTTTAAAGCACACCTTTAAAAAAGAGGATTTCATATAAAAGGTCTTTTGTGATCATTTTTAATACTTTAGCACCATAGTACACTCAGCACAGGATTTCAACTTATCTCTGTAGTTACTAAAAATTAAAGTAAATTAATTCATATTGTTACCATTACAACAGTGCTACAGAGAACAGAATTTAATCTTTAAAACAAATGCACAAATTCAGATGCAATCCAAAGCATTGAAGTGTATGTAAAGGGATTTCCTGTAAACGGTGTCCAGACTGCTGTCATGAGACTGCATCTTCCACACCTTGCTACTTCAGTAACACAAAAATTCAGTGTTTTCCTTGCTATTTTTATAATTACTAATCAGTCACCAAGATATGGATATATGGATGGAGCATTCAGTGGATAAAGAATTGGCAGGATGGTTGCATGCAAAGAATTGCAGTCCATGGCTTGATGCCCACGTGGAGACCAGTGATGAGTGGTATCCCTCAGGGAGTCAGTCCTGGGGCCAATGCTGCTCAATATCTTTGTCAGCAACATGGACAGTGGGATTGAGTGCACCCTCAGCAGGTTTGCCAGTGACACTGAGCGGTGTGGGGCAGTCGACATGCTGGAGGGAAGGGATGGCATCCAGAGGGACCTGGACAGGCTGGAGAGGTAGGACTGTGCAAACCTCATGAAGTTCAACAAAGCCAAGTGCAAGGTCCTGCACATGGGTCAGGGCAATCCCAGGAACACCAACAGGTTGGGTGAAGTGATTGAGAGCAGCCCTGTGGAGAAGTTGCTGGGAGGTGGCTGACAGAAAACTCAATATGAGCCAGCAGCGTGTGCTCACAGCCCAGAAAGCCAATGGAACCCTGGGCTGCATCCAAAGGAGGCTGCCTAAATGGTTAATGGAGGTGATTCTCCCACTCTACTCTGCTCTCATGAGACCCCACCTGTGCTACTGCACACCGTTCTGGGGCCCTCAACATAAGGAGATGGAACTGCTAGAGCAAGCCCAGAGGAAGGCCACAAAGTTGAGGACTGAAGCACCACCCCTACAAAGACAGGCTAGTAAGGTTATCATGGAATCATAGAATATCCAGAGTTGGAAGTGCTATCAAGTCCAACTCCTGGCCCTGCACAGCACCATTCCCAAGAGTCACACCCTGTCCCCAAGAGCATTGTCCAAAAGTTTCTTAAACTCTGCCAGGCTTGGTGCAGTGACCACTTCCCTGGGGAGCCTGTTCCAGTGCCCAACCACCCTCTGGGTAAAGAAAGTTTCTGTAATACCCATCCCCGAAACAACTCCAGGCCATTCCCTCAGGTCCTGTCACTGGGCACCACAGAGATGAGATCAGTGTCTGCCTCTCTGTTCCTCTCATAAGGAAGCTACAGACTGCCATAAGAACTCCCTTCAGTCTCCTCTCCTCCAGGTTGAAAAGACCAAGTGGCCTCAGCCACAATTCATATGGCTTCCCCTCTAGATCCTTTAAAATCTTGATTGAGGAGAGTTCAGCCTGGAGAAGAGAAGGCTGCATGGTGACATTGTAGCAGCTTTCAGTATCTGAAGAGGCACTACAGGGAAGCCAGAGTGGGACTCTGCATCAGGAAGTGGATGCCCCATCCCTGGAAGTGTTCAAGACCAGGCTGGATACTGCTTTGAGCAACCCGGTCTAGAGGGAGGGAGGGAGAAAAGGAGGCAGGAAGGAATGACGGCAGGAAGGAAGCCACAAAGGATTGCTTTTAAGGCTCCTTTGAACAAAACCCATTATAAATAGCACTGTTTAGTTTAGATTTTTATTTTAAAGCTATGCTTTTCATAATATTGAGTGAGATTAGTCATGCCAACAATGGAAAATATTTTTTTAAAAAATGAAATAAAACAGTTAAGTGTGTTAGGTAAAGTTAAATATCCTTTAATAACTCTTTCAACGTTTTTCTTATAAAAAGTGTTTTTCTCTTAATTTTTCTTTCTTTTAAGACATGATAGTAATATGAACATTATTTCTGGGGGAACGTAAGATTTATTTAGGGTTTCTTTCCTTCAACAGATGAAATCTTAAAAAACCCCACCTTCCTAGTTTTCATAATTATAATCCATGATAACAAACATTTTTGTTTCAAATTCTGTTGAATCTGGAACAACTTGGCTTGGAAGAACATAGATGACTCCTTCTTTCCTTCCAAAAAGTAGCAATGTTACAAATTAAACTGGTGAATGGATCTCCCTAAACTTAAATACATCCAAATTGTTTCGGCTTTCAGCTGGATTATTGTGTAATCATCCCCTCGTGTGATGCAAGTGAGACAGAGCAGAGTAAAAAGGAAGTGGAGATAGAGCAGTGGTAAGTTTTTTTTTAATAATAAAAATGTAGAATTATGGCAAAAACTGCTGCAGTCCCATAGCAGCATGGTTTCTACAGCTTTGTCATGAGCACAGAGGAAATATAACCCCAAGTGCCTCAACCTGGAAAAAACCCCAGAGGTGAGGAAGTTACCTGAAGGAATGCATTATTTTTGGAGATTGCTTTAAAGACCGAATACTAAGCTTATATGCATGAAAAGAATTGCAAATTGTATATAAGTATCAAATATAATTAAATAATAATCAGGAATTCTTAAAGAATAATTAATTACATTTTAAAAGTACCAGGAAGTATACGAATTAAAATCCTTCCAATTTCTTGCCTCCATGTGTGTCTTTTACTCCTAGGTTTTAAAATGTTTTTAATTACATGAGGATATCAGAATTTTGAAAAGTCAGTCACCTTCATAAGCTTTTCTACCCAAAGTCTTTATTTGTTTGTTTTATGACATGAATCTTTTCACAGTAATCAAGCACAATGTGGTGTCAAAACAAAGGATTAGGACTGTTTTTCTTTTTCTATGTATTCCTTAATTTGACTGCATGTTTAAAGAAGCCTTGCTTTCTAACAGCTAAAGCAGAGAATAAGTAAAAATGAAACCATTCCAATCCAGACAAACATACAGCAAACACAACAAATACATACAACAAATATACAGAAATTTGCGAGGAACTTACATTATTTTTTGCCATATACGCAAGGAGGGTTAAGTAACAGGTTTTCTTTTTGGTCTACAGACACAATGTCATTTTAACTTGTCATCTCACATTTAGAAATAATTATTCAAGGGCCAGATTGGAATTTTCTTTCAGAGTTCTGTTTCACAAAGAAAATGCATGACTGCTTCCAAACTAGGAAAGCATTTAAGTCAAGCTTTTAAAAAAATTTTAAATCCAGATATTCAAATGACAATTTCTGAAAGAAATTATTCTTCTGACAGTTCCATAAGTCTGTGAAATCTCACAGAATGGAGGAAAAGGGGAAGTGAAACAGACAACTCCCTAATTCCAAAGAATAGTTACTGATGGATGTGAAATTTCACTAGATGGATGTGAAGTTTCCACTATACACAAACACCCAATGTCACTTTGAAAAAGAAAGCTGGGGGGAAATGGTTTATTTCTTCTAAAGGATTCTGTATGCACTGGTGTGCACGTACCTTAGAGACATCCTGCTACCAGCACCTGAAGTTAAAATGGGCTGCTTTTTTTCCTACCTACTAGTCTATGACAGGATATGAAAGAGATACACTGTTGCAGACCAGCGACTGCTAAAGCACATTATTTTGCTTTTTTTTTTAGCTTGGCATTTAGGAGAGAAACAGCTCTTTTGCTGAGTAACGTGTGTACTAAGCAGTCTAAGCTTTCTTCTGCCGCCAGCCATGAAGTTACTGTTTCAATCTGTCTCCTTACACCCAAAATCACTGCTGCACAAGTCATGCTGGTTCTCTCTTACATCTTCACAGCTTTCTACATTAAAGTGCTATGATTCTCTCTATCAAAGAGTTTGGAGCTAGTTCTGAAGAATGAAAGTGGTAAAACCCAGAATCAAAGTGAAAACCTTCAAGACTTTGCTAAACTGACAGCTGAAATTAAGGTTCTGCTGACAGTATTTAAAATTTACATGTCTATGGGATGGAAAAGCTTGTGTTTTACATGGGTGGGACTGGACAGACAATTTTACAGTCTAAATTCCTAAAACAGAGGGTACTCTGAGAGGCTTCTTTCTGAAACTTCTGACACTTGCAAGGATTGGCAAGATCAGCTAGACTGCCCTATGTACGAAACTGAATCCTCTGCTGAAAACAGCTTGAGATCTCAAAGCCTCTAAACAGATCTTTATGAGGACCACTGGCCTTCTGAGTGTGCTTTTCTCTTATGCTTTGTCCGAACTTATTTTAGTTCACACCATCTTCCCTTCAAATAAACCTAAAGCATTATTGGTTTTTGTACTATTCATCTGCCATGGGGTTTTTCTTGTTTAAACAACTCATCACAAATATAAAAACGCTGAACTCTGGTGATCAAACCCTTTTCAGACCTAGAAAACCCCAAAACAAACTAAAGAATTTTTTAAAAGTTTGCCTCAGTTTCTCAAGAACTGCATGGTATAAACTCAAATACCATCCACATTGCATGTACAGTTGTCTTTCCATCTTTTTTGAGAACAGATGATCTCAAGTAGCAAGAACTATCAGTTTTCAAAGAAGGGAAACCAAAACTGACTCTTCAGTTAAGAGGTGTATATGATGAATAAGAAAATGAATAGGAAATGTTTCCTATACTTCCCATAACAACAACAAAAAACAGGGAATACTTAGTGGGAAAAAAACAGTATTAAAAACAAAGCCAAGTTGCGGAATTTATTGCCTCATTGCACAGTGGAGCAACTAGACAAATTCAGAATCTACAGATCCATTACAGATTACTAAATACAAAATGCAAACCATAGCTCAGGAAGCTCTTAAATTACTGTTTCCCAGCGACAAGAAAGGTAAGCCAAAGGAAGAATTACTCTGCGTTGTCTTTTGATTCTTTATCCCTTCATTTACTACCCAGGTGGATTTTTGGGCTAGTCCGATAGGACATCTCTTATATCAAAAGCTACCTGGCATTTTTAAGAAGTATAAAGATAAGGATTAACACTTCACTGACAGCAGAGTAAAGAAGCTTTATGGAAAAGCTAAGGCCACCAGCAGATCAATCAAGAGCTTGAAATGGAGTATAGCCCTTATTTTCTGTTTCATTCAGACCAGTGACACTTCAAAGTCTGGGTTACAGAGGCAGTTTGCAAAGTGTAGGCAACATAAAGACAACTACTTATTCAATTTAACTGTTGTCAGGAATTTTTCTTATATTTTCTTATCAGTGAGGCTGTTTTCATTAAATGGATGTTGTCACTTGGAATTTCAATTCTTCTGCAAGTTTTATTTTCTCCAATCAATAAAATCATAAGACACTTTTTCATTTGTCTGATACAAGTTGAAATATCTAGACATGATACTTAAAGAAACTTAATACACTCTGCCTTAATGTATTTCAAAACCAATGTAAGTTCCTTTCCCTAGAAAAGTTGACATGATGGCCTATCCTTGGATCTCCTAAAGCCCCCACTCTTCAGAGAATCACAAGTCCTTCCTCAGAAAATGATGCACTTCCTCACATTATGAGGGCAAGCCTCCCACCTGCCCATCTAGGAAGCACAAAAGAGGAAAAAACTCTGCACATTCTGGGACAAATAACTTGGCCAAAGCTCTCAGTTGTTTTGGGTAAATAATACACTGAGGTGCTAAACAAAAGCACCCTGAAAATATGCCACAGAGGCAAAATGCAGGTTGAAGGATCAAAAGTCATCTCAACTTCAACATTCCCAAAAAAGATGAGAATTTCTACTATTAAGAAATTAATTTCAACTGACTTCCACCACGAAAAACGTCCCCACCGACCTCCATGGCTTCTCCTAAACACTTCAAACCAAAACAAATAGTGTTTGTCAGAAATTCCATGTTGAAAATTCTTAAGTTTTAGTTAGCTCTTTACAGAAACGGTTTCAGGGAGGACCCTGATGTCTGAAGGCGAATCAGCTGTCAAACAGGCTAAAGAGAGGACTGAAAACATGTAACACTTTTAGGAACAGAAAGCCACCACACAATCCAGATTACCCCAAACACCAAAAGTGAGGTGTTCCACCCAGTCTCAGCACTTAACACCCTCAGTGGAATTCAATCATACCCTAGCACAAGGTGATTTTCAGGCAATCACATACCTGGGATACCAATGCCAGGGACCTGTGGTAAGGCAAAAGCCTTGCCTTCTAAATTAAACCACAACCCCCACACACATTTCCACAAGAATATGTTAAAAGTAGCAGGATAACTGAGACAATGGTCTCTGATACAACTTTCCTTTTGGTGTGGGCGCTGGCACTCTTTAGACCATTAGCACAGGGTTTTTTTAGCTATGCAACGAACTAGCTGGGGAAAGACCCAGCTTTAAAATGTCACAATAAACAAAAAAATGTTTAACACTGTTTCCATTATCATGTTGTGCCACTATTGCTCAAAATCTTTCCCATGCAGAGGGGCAGGAAGGAGCAGCCAGGCGCAGGAAAAGTGCTTTCTGTGCTAACTTATGCCAACATAACACTCATTTTAGCTGCTCCATTTAGGTCTGATGGAACTGAATGAAGGTCTAAAATGCTGACAGGTAAATTATTATGCTGCAGGTAAATGATAAACAATAACTAAAACAGGCAGTCATAATTTCACTATTACTTTTCCCCACCACTTACCTCAATTATAAGGATATTGCAGCTCCTGAAGAATCATTTTAATTACTTAAATCAATGGCAAGCTAGTCATTGCAGGGAATAACTGGATTAATTTCCTTTAATTATTTTTTGTTTTCTGACAACTAACAGACATCAGAAAGTTTCCTGTATTACTTTGAAACAAAGAACTTTGACAGTAACTACTACATGAAACCAAAACAGAGAAAAAAGTCTTTAAAACGGATAGCCGAGTGCAGCTCAGAAACCTTGTTGTTGGGTTTGATGGCCTTTACAGGCATCAGACATAGTTCCCACTGAAGAAAGCTCTTCCGTGGAATCGCAATTTCTCCCTTCTCCTTGATGTCATTTCACAGTTCTTATTAACCTTGAGAAACGGCACCACTCAGTGATCAATCACAACTGTCCTTGTGTAAGTACCTTTGGAACATTTTGTCCCACTGTCCCGATATGTCTTACAGTCTGGTTTTATCTTCCCTGTTTTCCTCTCCTTCTCCCCACAATCAACTGCCTCCTAATAACTGAGCCCACAGAATATTAAATACATTTTTAGGTATTGCAATGTCCCTACCGATTCAGCAAATCAAAAAGCCTTAAAGAAGGTAATTTCACCACATCACATCACCATTTCTCCGGCTCTTCCCTATAAGGGAAGTTTCCTGACAGCTAAAGTGTTTCTCAGTCCCACTGTTCCCACTCCGAGGGTGTCCCAGACCCTTTCCTTAGGAGCAGCGCTGGAGTTCATCTGATCTCAGGGGGAGGACTTAGGAAATTTTTATCCCCCCCATACTCGCAGCTGATATAAAACTCACCGGCTCTCCGAAGTGCCTCGTGTCTTCACCAGCAGCTCTCACCCAAGGCAGGAAACTGGAGCTTGGGATGGGTTGAAAGGGAAACCTCAAAAAGTCCCCATCCAGCTCAGATTAAAAGCTGCAATTGAAATGCACCTGGGAGCCACTCAGCTCCATCTCCTTTTGTTTGGACACCCCGGTCCAGACCCCTGTAATTGAGGACATTTTCAATCCAAGAGTCTCTTGACTCATGACTCATCCTATGGTGAGTAGTTAACTCTACATTTGCTTTCTCAAATAAGTTTGAATTCAGTTTGGTGGTTTTTGTTTTTTTTTTTATTTTCTGATAACCAGCACTAAAAAACCCCCACAACCTAACAACTACAGACAAAGAATAAGAAATAAACCAAACCACACCAAATAGAAAGCCAAATTTAAAGGAGAAAATAAAGTATAACTCAGGTACTGCAAATGGGCTAGAACAAAGTTCAGCTAGCTCTTGCTCAACCTGCATTTTAAATTTACTTTTCCCACTCTATCCTTCTCTTCATCTAGCCACTAATCAAATTTACTTTAACTCAATTTTGTTCCCACCTTCTTTCCTACTCTTTTTAACTCCCCAGGACACACACACACAATGGGAATGAATCAAATCAATTTAGTGAGAGCTGCTTTCTCTGGCTCAGTTCAATAGTCTTTTTACTCCTCTTCAACCATATCTGCAGCGTCCAAAGATTCAAGATCAAGTTTTGTTTCTCTTTCATTACATTTTGGGAACAAATCCTTTGTGATTCACTTTGTTCAGTTCTTCTTTACAGGTATAACCTTTCCTGTTGCACCAGATAGGTGCTTTAATAAGAATGAATAAACTCAGAGGCATGGGAGCAGCAGAATGGATTCATTGGAATTAAAAAAAACCAAAACCACAAACAACCAATCTATGACCACTACAGATTTAATCCTGGTTTCAATCAAGGTTTTCTGCTTGCTTGAATCTTACATTTTAACACCAGTGGCATCCCACATTTTAAAGAAAGGCCCACTTTTGCTGGCTGGTATTGTTTCACCAAAATGATAAATACCATCTTTTAAGCATAGTTGGCAGGTTTTTCTGAACAGGACAACACATCACTCACACTTATTAGCGAAATGTTAAAGGTGTGAAAAGATTTAACTGCTTTTTTATTCAGACAATAAATGCATCATTCTTAATCTTACAAGAATTAAGGAAACTCAGGGTTTCATTTATATTTTATTTTTAATAGAATGTAAACTAAAACAGCTACAGTGAATGAAGCTAACATTTCTGATTGTTTATTTTAATATCATTTAACTCAAAACAGATTATGCACTTAAATACTTGGGTTTTTTCCTTTACTTAATATTATTTTGCTATAAATCATTTAAAAAATATAACCAGTAGCAGGGAGCTAAACTTGAATTTGCATCTATGCTTCAAGATTTTGGAAGTAAAATGTTTGAACTCATACCTATTCTTTTATTTAGACAGGAATATATAAGACATTCTTTTCTGAAATCCAAAATGTTTTCCCACCTTTTAGTCAGTTACTCTATTGACTGAGACAGCTGAATAAGCTGGAATGAAGAAGATGTATATCTACAAAAGGTTTGCCACTACTGCTAAGAATGAATTAGGTACTTAAACTCAAATTCACCTGCCCATGACTGATTCAGTGATGTAGCCTCTATGGCAGACAAATACACAGTATTTTATACTTTTCTGCAATTTCCTATAAGTTATAGAGAGTTCAGTATTTAATGGATGCATCATATTTTAAGTTTTTCAATGAAGCTAAATACTAACTTAAAATATACCTAATCATATCAACACATATTCAGATTTATATATTACTCTGCACCTTTTTTCTTCTTTAGAATAATATCATTATTTCAATGTTCTGTCAAGAATAATTCTTTTTAATTCCTCAGATTCAGTTTTCTTACAGCTACCCAAGAGTTATTGTATCTGTTAAATGTTATTACTCCACTGCCTGAGCCTCTCTCTCCAGAGAATGAGAAGTTATAGTGGTAAACATTGCTTAAATTAAACTCAAGACCAAATTCTAAATTTAAAGAATAGTTTCAGCCAATTTTTTAGACTAGCAGTGAGGATCTGCTAATGCGCAACAGCTGGGGACAGCTATTTAAACCTAGGAAATGAACAGGGAGGTATGTTAAGAAACATAAGGAGCCCCAAGCAGAGTATATGAGGATTTGTCCAGATAACCATTTTCAGATCTGTTAATCAACATACACTTATTTTACATATAATTATGGAATATATCCAATACATGCACACCTCTGTAATTTCTTCTGGCCTAAATATCACATATATGTTTCAGACACCAGAAAACAAACAATTTTTTTGTTTAAAAAATTGCTTAAATTTTTTGTTAAAAAATTGCTTTCAATTGTTTGGGAAAAAATAAATATTCAGCCTACACAATGGTTAGTTTGCTTGAGCATGCATTTTCCACACAAGTAAAAGTTGCAGGATTGGCTTTGTGTTATTTTAGAAAACAGAAATGGACATCCTACTACTTAGCAAGACACCAGCATTTACTTTATTCTGAATTGTTTCAATTTCAAATACCTAGTTTTACACTTAGTGTTGTGGCTGAATCACACCAGTGCAGTTTGAGAGATATTTTGCTGACTACCAGCAACGCTAACGCATCAAATGCAGAAGAACCAGATCATACTGTGACACCAGAGGGAATCTAGAAAAAATGCTCAGCTTGGCACCTGACAAACAACTTGAAATCCTGCTGGTAAGCACTTAGTTATATCATTAATCCAAAAAGATTGAAAATACAGTAAGAGAAAGAAAAGAGTAAAGAGGACAAGAGGGTCAACAGAAAGGAACAATAGAGTACACTCCGAAAAAGAGCATTAAAGACAACTCCAAATCCCTTGCTGTGTTCAGTTCTCAAGATGGAAGAATAGATGGTATGGTTTTTTAATTAGGGCTTAAGGAAATATTGTTTGAGAATAAGGATTCAAGCAGAAGAGGGAACAGTGTCTATGAAAGACGCCACACAAAAGAAAGTGAGGATTAAGACAGAACAAAGGATATGAAGGTTGCACGCAGAAAGTACTGTACAGCAGTAGTGTCATCAAAGAGACAAGCCGGTGACTTTTTAGCACTGCTTGCAATAACAGATTTGAAAGTGACTTGGAGTAGCAGGTGGGAGTAAAATGGCCAAAGGGAAAAACTGGAAAAAGAATGCAGATGAAGAAGTGGGCTACAGCACTGCAAGCATTGCAATTGCCTGGCTGATGCTCCACAGTGCAGCAGTTTGAGACAGGAGTTCCTGGCTACACTCGGTCAGTACTCACAAAGGATCGAATATGTATTTAAGTTCCAGTGAAGATTGTGGTCTAGCAGATAGGCTCAGACTGTAAGTAACACTCAAATTTCACTGAAGTCTACACAAAACTCAACTGCTCAAGATGTCTGTAAAAATAATTTAAGCAATTTATTTCTGAAAATAATAAAATAGGAAAAGGGCCATTTTGAGAAACAGAACCACTTAGTTTTTCTCTCAGGCTAAACAAGATTTATTTCTACACAGTGAAACTGGACAGCATTGAAATCATCATCTTCTTTAAGTACTGCCTTTCAGAAAGGTGTTGCTTTTTCCCAGGAAAAGCTTTTGGATATTTTGAAGTATTTTTACAGTTATGCTATATATTCTGAACACCTCCTTCCCCCCAGCAGCCATTTTAAGGTCTGAATTTGAAATCTCAACATAATAGAATGGTTTTTATTATTTGTCTTGCAGTGCAATCCTTACCATGATTCCCAGTTTAAGGATCTAGTGCGGGTATAAACAGGTAGATAGACAACTACATTTCATCAAACATTCCCATAATCTGGCACTGATCTGACAGAGATTTGGGTACTTTCCATCAGTCTTTTTTGCCTTCTTTATTTTATTGTGAAGCTTTTTTGAGCAATATTCCTTCACAGCACTGAGTGCATTTTTTGAACACAGTATTCTAGAGAGAGTTTCTCGGACTCCAAGACACTTTGGAAGCTTACAAACAAACAAATTCTTAAAGACAGAGCAATTACTTGAAGAAATGAAGTTTTCCTGGGAAGGAGATGGAGGAGTAAGGTTCAAAAGCCCTATAAAATTGTCTGAGCTGCCTGGACAAAACAATTATTTATATCACTGAAAAACTGAGAACCTTCCAAGCAATCTTTTGCCACCTCTCCATGTACATCTGCTACCACTGGGACACAGATAGCATTTCTTTCAGAGGATGTTTAAATTCAAGGACAGAATTTAAGGAGGTACTAAGTGCTAGCAGTGAAGATGTAATCTAGTACTTTGATTTGCTCTTAGAGGAGGTCACTGACCTGCCTTGGAGAACAACACAATCACAAAGCATTTCGAGGCCAATTTATTCCTTTTGAAAGCAGATGAGGAAAGGGTGGAAGAGTTTCTTCAACATTTTGTTTTGTTTTCTATGAAAAGCTTTGAAAAATGTGTGACAAGAGGACAACACAAGGACCAGTTCAGCCAGATGCTCAAGCTGAGAATTCATTCTACTGGGAATGAACAGAAGCTCTTTAATGGCAACTTGCAGAAAAGTGTCACCCACAGGGTGACCTGCTACCTGCTCATCCTTTTGTCCCTCCTTTTAAGACCTTTTTTTGAACTAATTCTGCTGAGAATTAATTTATATTTTCGCTGAATTTCTGGACCTGGTTCACATCCAGCCATAAAAACAGGTCAGCCAGTACAGTAGAAGCAGCACTTGAATAAAATCCAAAAAAATAAATGTTGCAGTATTGACTTAACACACATGAAAACTATGGCCTAACAGCCAGCAGAAACACTAGTTTTACATGAAGGCAGTTGAGAAATACAGGGAGACTAAAGGCTGACATCACCCCAGTCCCTATACAAACCCTCAAAGAACCTGATCGTAATCATCCTCGGCAGATCTCCAAAGAGCAGTAAAGCACAAAGCAAGTCAAAAAGTCACCTGGCTTCTTTCCAAGGCTACCAGCTCGTCCCCCACATAGACAGAATGAACGTCCTGAGAAGACTGGACTCCCCAAAATGAACTCCTGTTCCACATGGTTCCTTGTCCTTCTGCTTTAGAACTAAGCATCCTAAGCCTGAGCCAAGCAGGTTGTTGTGCTGGACATTGTCCCCAGAGATACACCCAGGCAAGCCTCAAATGCAGGATTAGACTGCTGTGCTGTAAGACTGTATCAGACAGGTGACCTGATGGGGGGCTGCCTTCAGCTTATCATTTCTAAGCATCAACCTGACCTTGCTCATGCTAGGTGGTCCAAACTAGCTCTTTTATGTTGCTTTGTTTCTCACACCAGGGAAGGGTTTAGACACATGCTGGTTCACAACAAAGGATGAAAAAAATGTGTCTGAAACATTAACCAACATTCTTCTAGAACTGTATTCCTAAAAAATAGTTTGGGGCATTTTTGGAGCAGGCTTACATCAGGAAATAGCAACTTGCTGGACTGAGTCACACACATCACTTAGGTTTGTTTGAGAACCCCCTGCTGATAGCAGGCGTTGTCAAAGTATCCTCCATGCCAGCAAGGTACAACTAAAAGGTACTAAGTCTAAAAGGCATGGAGTTCTTTTGATGTATGGCATAACCAGGATATTTCAGAGAAACATTTGTGCTGTGTGTTCTTGGGCATATGAATGGGAAAATTTACACATAGATAGCCATGAGTGGTAGGACTGATTATACAAAATGTGGCTCTCTAAAAAGGGCAGAGGCCCTGAAGTGGAAGGTGATGTAAATGAAAAATTCCTCCCACAGTGACAACATCAGTTTTTAGTATTTTGCTGGGGATGTGTGGTGGTGTGCTCCTCTCAATGTACTGATGTCTAAGCCTTTCCAACAGTGGGGTAAGAGCTTTAAATTAGATTAAAATCCATCAAAGCAAAAAATTCTGGTTGTATTAGAGAGATCAATGTTTGTATGGTCAACTAATTTCCAAAAATGAACAGCTAAAAGGAATTGGGAAAAAGGGAAAAAGGTTAGAAACTGATGAAAATTTTCTGGTTTTCTTTCCATAGATCCATATATATCCAGATATCCTTTACCCATATATCCACATACTAACAAACACACCTCCCAAAAAGAAGATTTTGCTGTTAGGAAAGGTGCAGAGGATGAGCACTGCTGCAGCTGACAGTGACTACACAGTTCTGAATGTATGTGCAGATTAGCACTATGTACCACAAGGAAAAAACTAGTCTACTGTCTAATGTTACTGTCAGTGCTCTCAGAACTGTTATTACCAGGACAACAAAGAGACCTTTCTCTTTTCATACAGTTGGTTTTCAATTGCTCAGCCCAATTATAAAATCTTGTGCTTTTACAAAGTAGGCACCAGAGGGAGACCTGCACTTTAGTTCAACTATGAAATAATGCTGGCAGGAGTCACTCAAAAGTGGACAATCAAAGCCTCTTGGCCAATATGCTCCAGGAGGTTCTAGGTGAAATTGCGGCTAATGGGAGCACTCAGAGAGGAACTGGCAGAGGCAGACTTCTCCTTTTTAATGGCCAAAAAAACTTCAGAGTGCTCCATGAAGAAAAGCCAGGTTCCTACATTTCAGGCTGTAGATGAGTAGACATCAACCAGTTTGAATATAGGTGGGAAAGATCTGCTCTTTGCCACCCACTGCCCCCAGCTTATCATCACATCCTGCTGACAGTTACCACTTCTCAAATCTTCTGGCTGAGCTGCATATATAAGAACTCCCTAAACATGTCAGTCAAAATAAGCTAGATCAGCTTAAGTAATTTAAATAACAAATCTTTCCTAACATGGCTCAATTTGACTGAATTGGATTAGGGAGAGCTCCCATGAGCAGCTCAGCCAGCAGACCGGAGAGGGCACTAACCCCAGGTAGAGTGCAGTGATGAATTCTCTGGAGTGGACTTGCTCTTCCACTGACAAAGCTATTGCTGAAGAAGGAAGTAAATATATATATACTGTAGGCA
Organism: Grantiella picta; assembly: GCA_013397955.1. Taxonomy (NCBI): domain Eukaryota; kingdom Metazoa; phylum Chordata; class Aves; order Passeriformes; family Meliphagidae; genus Grantiella; species Grantiella picta. The sequence goes on from VZRM01004262.1 coordinate 675,913, forward strand.
GGTTGCTTCTGTTTTGTAAGCCTGAAAAGTGACATCAAGAGAAGCTATATGGACAGGAAATATATTACTCTCTTAAAAGAGGTACTCTTAAGTTCAGGCGGGGAAAGGGAAGGGGCAATAGTTTCTAGGAAGCAGGTAAGAGCCCACAAAATTGAATGAACGTGAAACTGAGAACACTAACTGGAATCCACATAGACAGAGAAAAAATAAAATCCTTATTATGAATTATAGGTCTGTCAGTATGGAAAAAATTCCCAACTCCTTACCAATACAGCTGGATCAAAACATCTGTTGTTTGGAACACAGCAATGTTTATTAGAAGTAGTTGCCCCACTCCATAATATTTCTCACTATGCAAAGGGAAAAAAAAATCAACAAAATCATCAGATACTCATTTGCATTCCAAGTTAAGAAAATTATTGAAAATCAAAGAGTAAAGAGCAAATCCTGTAAGAAAAGCAAACCTTGATGCTGCTTTCTTGTGATAAAACAACAGGCAGTCTTAAGTCAATAAATTTCTAGGAAGCTTTTTTCTAACTTCAAAATTGAGAACCTGGGCTTTACATTTTTGTTTTAAGTAGATACAACTCAAGTTTTTAATTAATAAATTCACTCTAGATGCTTGCAGCCAATACAAAAATGTTGTTATTTCTACTACAACTTTATAATACCTTTAATGTAATTTTTATGCCACTTTAAATATATTTCATTGTAAGAGAGGTGATTGTGAAATAATGCCAAATTCAAATTTCTTTATAATGGCAGTCTCATTCAGAAGTTATACCACCTCCAAAATTGCCAACAGCTTCTGAAACTCAGCAGATTAAGAGTCCAAGGATGCTTTTGCACACCTGCTTAAAGCAATACCCATAGGGTTGCCAAAATTTAAACTGAATCTCCTGGCGGGACAAAATCTGGCCTCAAACTAACTCTTTTAAGCAAAACAGGAGGGAAAAAAAAAAAGGGGGCTTACGAGAAAGACTTTTCAGCTGGATAAACTCCCTAAGCTGTCTGTGTATGGAATCCTGACTACCCATGTTGGTAGAGGCAACACCCAAGCGAGGACATGAGGAGAAGGCAGGATATCAACATACATTGTCTTGGAAATATGTGGGAATCTCTAGTTCTTGAGAATAAGGACAAACAGGAGAACTTAAACATGGCAGGTTTTTGCTCATGGCTTACACTTCTCTCCTGGGAGCACCAAAGGGGAAGAACTCCTTCCCATTAAATTCATCCGAAAGGGTAGATTAGCTGTGCACCTTCTAGTTCTCTTTCAATTATGACTGCAAATAGTTTTCTTCCCTAACCACAAGACCCATGATCCAGTCTGTGCATAAATTAGGTACAAAGAGAATTAAGAACACACAGACAACCATTAATCTGCCATTTCCTCAATCTAAAGTGTTTCACTTTGTGATGTAAATAACAATATTTTTACAATGTGGTACAAAATCTATAAAGAAAAAAAAATGCTTAGGTACAGTCTGAGTTTTATCAGATTTATGAAGTATATATGAACAAGGGGCTGAGCTAAATGTGGTTTGTTCATATTATCCTTATCAGGCAAACACAAGTAATCGTCTCATAATTTGGCGGAAGTTGAAGTTTCATTCTTGTTTGGGTTTTTTTTTGTGGTAACACTAATGCATTGCAAATTAATTGTATCACAGGGCAGACTCAGTATAATTTCACTTACATTGTATCACTTTTTTTTGGTCATTCAAATGGTGTTTCCCAAAGTAGTTATTTAAAAAGTTATGGTGTACTATGAAAATGTGCCCTAACATAAGGAACATTTGTGTGTGTGATTACACTTTCTAGTTAATTTCCATGAACAATATTCAGAGGTAGTCTGGTCTACTCTCAGCCTGCCACCCAATCATCAAGTTATCCCAAAATCATACCTGCCTTCTACTGTCCCACTAACATTAGAATTGGAGCAGGGAAGTGGTGGAAAGAAGGAAAAGATTAAGCCTCACCCAATTTCACCATTTAGATAGATACGGTGAGTAAACTCACTAACTGCAAAAGTGAAAAGAAACAAAATTCATAGGGCTTTGCACTCTGCAATTCAGTTGTTTCTCCTATTTGGGTCACATTTTCTTGCATGTTTTCCATGTTGCAAGGAATGATAATTAAAGAGGTTAACTGCATCCTTTGCTTCACAAAGGATACAGTACACGCCCATGGACATACACAGAGTGAGCATAAAATCTACAACATGTCCCAAAGAAATCATATCGAATCTAGATACACCATACACAATCTCAAGAGTCACATCACAAAATAACATTCAGAGATTGCCACAGAGAACTACCTAGATAGATACATGAGCTGGTCAGTGATGCTCATTTTTGAAGTTAAAATATATTTTACTTGATGTATCATTTTCCAGTCTAACGTATTTAAAAAACAAGGTATTTTAAATCTATGATACGTGTAAGTCTTGAAAACAGAATTTCATTTCTACAAATATTTTTCAGTAAGATATCAATAGCATATCTTGTGAAGAACCTTAACCTGAAGACATAATTTAGGTAACAATTTTACTGTTGGAAAGTACTGAAGTAATTCAGAGACCTTTATGACAGCTAAAAAAAAAAAAATAAATCAAAAAAATCACCATTTAAAGTAGAAAAACCCAGAATTCAAGAAGTCATAGATTTTCTGATAAAGACTTTAGATGCTCGAGTCAAGCACCCAAAAGAGTCCAGGCAAGCTCAGAAGTTACATACTGAACTCAAATTCTACTCTACAACTGCCACAAAACAAAACTGGAATAAAACTTCTTAAACCACAGAAGTGTTCAAGAACAAATTTTTGAAAAACTGTATCTGTGTAATTTGGAAGGAAATAGGATTTTATAAAGATCCTTCTTTTTTTTTTTTTTCCCTTGATCATAACAACCTTCATTTCACATGCAACTCCATCTTTTGCCCAGTCACTCCATTGCAATGGTGTTTCTGGAGTTTAACAAAACATAATCTGGCAGATAGTGACAAGTGACAAAAATCTACATCTGAACAGTTAAAACCAGTGCAGAAATTGCACAAAACAAACAAAAACTGAGAAACAAGGGGATTCTGGCATATTCACCTCTACATTCATCAAAAAGAAAGACCTACTTAGTATTTTTTACACTGTTTATGAACTAATCTGAAGACTAAGCTCAATAGCTGTGACATGGTTAAAAATAGCTGTACAGCTTTAGCACAGCAACTCATACTGCTCCACAGGAAGAATTATTCTCCTGGTCAAAATATTTGCCTTTTCAATGAGCTGAACTTTCAGGTCATCTGTTAACAATGTAGATTCTTTCCTGTCTAGAAGAACTTTATTGTCTCTCCTTTAACAAATAGCAGGGTATTGTTCCCAGCTGGTTGCCAATTCACACAAGTAGCATGCAAAAATCTTTCAAAATGTTATATGGAATATGTATGTGTTGCCTGGACGATCACATAGTTTGATTTAATAAACCTCATACTTAATTCTTCTGTATGTGTAAAATAAAATTTAAACTCATCTTTATTATATCCTCTCATTACATCCACAACCTTCCCTTTCCCCCTCTGTTCTCAGCCTTCCCATCAAAATCACGGGGGCAGATTACAACTGAGTACAGGGCACTACACAGCAAGGTAACAGTACACCTAATTCCTCTTGAGATCCCCAACACCATACCGAGAGATAGCAATATGCATTTTAGCTACTGTATTGTATCACCAAATTACTCCTTGCCAAAGCACCACTCTCCACTCTACATGAATGATCCTACTGTCTAGACAGAGATCTCTAGCTATATTAACATATGTTCAAATGATCCCCATTAACTACAAACAGACCATCCCTCCCACTTATGAATCCACCCACTTTTGCACATGTGCATTTTACCAGAGATTACATTCTATTTTCCTCCAAATCATTATCCAAATCCTCAAAGCAATGGGCTGTGAACAACGTCTATAAAATCCAACATGAATGTCCCTAATCTATTACCGCTTTATGATCTGTCAGTCAACCAGTTTGAAATGCATTTGATATGAACCATGTTGACTTAACAAAGAGACAGATTTCAGAAATCAGAATACCGTGCAGTACTGTATCAGGTGCTTTACAAAAGCTTACTATACCTCCATGAGTATCTTTATCAATGAGAACTTTTCAGCATCAGAATTAAAAAAAAAGGTACAGATCAGTTCTAATTGTCATGAACACTCGGGCAAGCAGTGACTTTGATTTCTTTAATTTTCTGCCAAGCAGTTCTCATTTCAGCCTTTTACAGTTTTTTATTAAATCAACATCAACCTGTCCAGTGTCGTATTCATGTTACATCCTGGCCTATCCTATCTCATTTACACTTCTAAACAATTAAAATTAACACAATACAAAATACAAACCACAATACCTTAGGTATCTTCAGTTGGTTGGGGGTGTTTGTTTGTTTGTTTTAACCTTGTCTCCTGCAGACTAAAGAAAAACTTAAATTTGTTTGCTTCTATCAGAATAAAGAAATATTTATTTGTAAGTCACTGTAAATTGTGAACATAACGTCCAGATTTTGGCCAGAAAACAACAGTAGTCTGACTCACAGCATGTTTTCTAAAGAATCATAGAACAATATTTTTTTCAGGATTTCTGTCTCTTCTCAACTATTAATGTTCCTATTTAGTAGACACATGTTGTTACTGCCATTTTTTTCTCTCAATAGATAAGGTAATTTTCATACTGTTCTTAACCCCATGGATAGAAGGTTTATTATTATTTATACAATATACTATGAATGGTCTTTTTGTTGTGACAGCTAATAGCCACTACTTCTCACGGCATTTTCTCTGAATCTTCATTTATTTGAATATTCACCTCTGCCTTATTACACTGACAGTTTCATACCTATCCCTAACGACTTTTCATTGTAAGAATTACAAAACACCCGAGTAACTTTTATTTATAAGTAATATAACTTTGAGACAAAACTTGCTTTCTTTGTATTTTCAGTAAAATCTGTATTACATTATTTTTAGGAAATCATCCCTTTAGAAAAAGTGATTATATATTATTGACAAAGCCCGTACTGGTAGAACATTGAAACAAGCAATAATAACTCTCAGTGCTGATTGTTTTCATGGAAGTGCTCTTTTATATAATTTCATTTTTGTCAGAAGAGTAAAACTGAAGCGAACAGAATTGCTCTTTCTCAGAAAAGTATGATAAATGACCTGCACATATTACTAATTCCAAGAAAATGTTAATAATCATCAGCTAATGTAATCACTCTGAAATAACAGTGCATGGTTTCTCTGCATTTAGGCATTTAAAGAAAGATTCCCCTGTCACATAAATCTAAGGAAAATGTATCTTACTGCAAAAGAAAGAAAATGTAGACCTTACAGAATTTTCTGAGGCAACTTTCTATCCTTAAGTTAATTTATTTACTTTTATCTTACGAAAAATCAAAACCAGAATGTTTTATTCCTCATTTTCTGGGTGTAAAGAACCCAGTGTCTAGGTCACACTGGCTGTTAAAACAGTGTTGGAATTGAGGAAAAGTGGAAGGGGCAATAATAATAGATGATTTTATAATTTGATTCTGCTCTTACTTAAATGTTGCACTCAGTAAAAATTGGCACAGTGAAAGTTTATTTGAGTTAGTAATTTTCACATAAGTAGCCTAAAGTGTTTGTTGTTTGGTTTTGGGTTTATTTTAAATACTATGTTGGCAAGTAAATAAATTTGAATATATTGGACTGAGTTTCTAGACAATGATCAACATGTTTTTTTAACCTACTGTAATCTTGTTTTGCACTTTTAAATTATTTATTTAATAATTTGTTGGTTTGGGGTTTTTTTAACTAAATGAAGGATCAATGTCAATGGCTGGCAATACCATTAAATTGTACTGGTTTAGAAGCTACATATAGCTTTGAAACTTATTGCTACATGCACCTGTTAAAACAATGAGTCATCTGAATGTACATTCAGGCAATTATAATTTTTGTGCGCTACACCCCTGGATAACCAATATTGTAAGCTGTTTTATGTTTTCAAACTGCATACAAATGCAGAATTTGTAATAAGTATAATAAATCTTTTAAATAAAATTGTCTTTAAAATGCTGAATACATAGTCTAGTATTTTATATTCTATATTTACCATATAGAAATAATAAATTTCATAATTATTAGTTATACCTAAGTAATTGACAGAATATTTTTACTTAATATAAGCAAAACAAGGGGCTTACACACACACAAGGAACTGAGAACATTGGATTTGGGGCACTTAAAGCACTCAGCTGCTTTCTAAACTCTCACTCAATTACTATCTCTATGTTCCCAAATCCTTGCATAACACAGTACTAGCCTTGTCATCTTCAGTATTAATAGGTATTTTTCCTTCGCAATCATTTTTTATTTATATGTTGGAAGGACTTAGAGAGCAACGCAGTTACTTTCCTTATCAGTTTTCCCACCTTCACATAAACACTCAAAACGAAAATAATTTGCTCCTGCTTGCGAAACTGAAACCAAAAGTAATTAAAGCGTAAGTTTTTCTACCCGAAAGATATTGACAGCATTTACACTGTGAACTTTAATTCCATTGGAGGGACTAAAAATAATCTTTATGAATATCAGCGTTTTAAATGAAATGCAGCTTAAAGCAAGCTCAACTACAAGGAGATATCCTGTCTCATCCCACTTCCTGCCCACTGCCCACTCAGTGAATAACCAGAATCCTTAGAAATAAATTATACTTTTTAACTACGCTTGTATGTCACCTGCATCTTCAAACTGGGTTTGCGCAACAGCCTCAGAGCAACCTAATCGAGGTGGACAAGGGAAAAAAACCTAACTCTGCTGCAGAATTTCCATTACTTGCATGGCACACTTAAAAGTAATAAAAAGTTTCAGCAAGCTTTGCAACTGCTATGGTGAAAGTAAAATTCAGAGAACTGTAAAAGTTTCGCAACACTGAGAAGTAACTGGAATCCCCAATTCTCACAAGCACGAGTTGGGCATTTTCACAAGAAACGCGAGTGCAACCAGCCGCTAACCCACCCAGCACAGCGCCTTGTGCTGTGATCTCCTTTCCCCGGAGCGCTGCTCCTCAGCCCATCCCGCACGGTGCAGGCTGCGGACACAGCCTCTGAGTCAGCTCCAGCCAAGGGCAACAAGCTGGGCAGTGGCACTGCAAGTCTGTCCAGCCAGTTGATTCAGCTGAAAATTAAGCTTGCAGTTTGTCAGATTCTTTTTTTTTTAAACAGAGCCAAGTCATTGCTGCAACCATCCCCCCCATCTAACCCATTTTCTCCTGTCTCCCTTCAAACATGCCATATATTCCAGCTCCTTCCCTTGAAGTGGCACCTCTTGGATTTCAACCTTGGCCAGTCAATAAATTGCCAGAAAACTCTTTCTATAAAAGCAGTGGGCAAACTTCAGCTAGGCAAGCTTCCTCAATGAGTATTCACCTGACCCAGGGACAGAAACTGGTGAGGGTGCAAAGGAAGGAGGAAGAATGAGTGGATTGCTGGAGGAGGTAGTGGTGGCAAGCAAGGCTTAAAGCAAACACTTAAATTTGTTTAAGCTGTAGAGAAGAGAGCCCTGATACTCAGAGATGAAAGTGGACAAGGAATAGACATCTCCTCAATGTTAAAAATCATACCATTCAAAGAAACATTAAGAGGAAAACCGACACAAGCAGTGTCAGGATACACAAAGTGTTTCCCCTGGTCTCAGGGTGTGCTCACTGAGGCTGGTTTTTTGTGGCCATCACTCACTCAGAGGCTCAACAGCTCCAATGACCTTCCACACCTGCTTTGTCATCCCAGCAAATACATGTATGGCCCAGCACAGAAACAGGCTGAGGAACTGCTTCAACCAACCAAATTTCTGAGCCAGAGTTTTTTGTTTGGTTGTTTTTAATTATGCCAGATCGATTTTCCAATCCTCTTAAAACATGGCCAAGCTGCATGGAACAGCTGAGCGATCCGAACAATGACTACCGAAGCCAATCACAAAGCGTAGCCACCCAAACACCTTCCAAGATTTAATGCAAAAGGAAGTAAAATACAACAATTATTTTAAAAAGCACCTTGATCAGTTATTGTCACTCAGATAACAAACCTTAGCTTACATCACAGCAGCTCAGTGCTGTGCCTAAACTCTTTATACTTCAGCAGTACAATCCCTCAGCAACATTCACCTACTAACACAGTTTACAGTCCCAAGGGAAGGCCTATAATGAATGAAAAGTTGGGTATTATCCTGCATTAGGATCAGAAGACTGTAGAAAAAGGAAACAAAACCTTACTGCTTATGAGGGCACATTTAAGTATATTTAACTTAACTGACTAAATTAACCCAATTAGCCTCTCTGTATTTTTTTGCAGAGGAAGGGGATGAAGTCTATGACCTTTTAAAGAAATTTCCCTTAAATGGTCTAAAGGGCCTTCTGGTCTAAAGTCCTCACTGACTTCAGAGGACATCAAGGATAACACTTTGAGTTATGTGAGTTGAATACCTCTCTGTAGGTAGCCTCATGAAAACCAAACCAAACACCAACATAAAAGGGGACAGGTTTGTCTGTAGCTTGTACTTGCAGCATAGCTTCTTTTTGTAAGACCCAATTAGCCTGCTCTACGTTATTCTAAGATGTTCTGACAATATTTACTTGGGGGAAAAAAAGAAAACCGAAAAAGGTTTTATTCTGCTTGTGCTTTGGCTCAGGGATTCAAACTTTGTCTGGGAGATGAACAAATGATTAGCAATCATCCTTGAAATACCAAGTCTGAGTGATACACTCAATGCTAGACTGTGACAGAGAAAAGAGAGAATTACATTTTTTGAGACAGCACTCAGGTGTCCTAATGATGAGAGCCTCCATTTTTACTCAACAATCCCTGCCTACCCATCATTCTACAAAAGATAAAGTAGTTTTAACACATAGGCCTTTTATCCACTACATAACCAAATTCCAGATTCTTGCAGAAAACCAGAAAACATCCTTATTTTACAATCAATACACAACGAATTCCACACTGAAAGTGCCATTTTCTGAACAAGTTGGATGTAAAAAAGAATTTTCTAGTGGTTTGACTGAAAATGAGAGAGGCAGGTATTGAGAAGACATTGGGAAGGTAGAACTCAAATATTTGACAAAAGGGACATAATGAACAGAAAGAGAGCATTCATTTAGCGAACAGCACAAGATAAAATTCCAGTGGTTCTACAGTCAAGCACTACTTTATTCTTCCCCTTCTTATAATGTACTGTCTCAGTATACTTTAAGTTTTTATTTAGCATATAAAGATATAAAATCCCTTTCTCCAAATTAATCACTTTTAGTCACACACTTTTAGTTCAAGCTTCATAAATATGAACAACTGTACATAAGAAAAAATAAAGAGCCAAAGAAAGTGTTATTTTACTAACAGAAATAATAAACCCACATATGTGTATAGGCTAGAATAATGACTCTCATTAATTCCCATTATTTTTGCTTGACAATAAGAATGTCATAATAAAGAAATTACTTTGTGTGCAAGCAAGGAACCAGTTTTGTTACATTTCATAGCTCTGATCAGATATATATATATATATATATATGTCCAGGTGTGAAGGATCACATTGCATTTTTTAGAATAAACTAGTTTGTAATTACTTGAGTAAGAACCTTAGCATTGAATAATTAAATTAATACTGAATATATTCAAATAACACACACCAAAAAAGAACTTCACATTTTACAGACCACTAGCAGCATTATGTATAACTAAGATCTTCACTTGTACTGAAAAAATATATCTCACACTCTTTAAGTATAACTTAACTGATAGCTGTCCATCATTGCTTTATTTTTGTCAGTATCCAAGGTATGAAGAAAAGAGCACAGCAAGTGATTTTATCTGGATAAATGTAGGAAAATAATATGGGGATAGAATAACCATAAAGTTTCATCTGTCACTATGAGTGGCTCAAAACCTAACATTCATAGGGACAAAACCCATATCACGTTCCAGTGCCCATTATATCTCCCCAGTAAATCCATGTTTTGTGGCATGCCTCAATAACCTCCAAAACACCATCTTATTCAATATACTTGTTCTGCATCACACCAGTTTCAGGGCAAAACTGAACTTAAAATCTAAATTGATCCTTGTAAATAACTGGTTTTAAAGATAAGGTGTTTTAATGATTTTCCTCAATAACCATTTAAAATAATAATCCAGTAAGACCATGTCATTAAATCTTTACTGATAAGAAAGTAGAGAAGCACGGTACAGTTTGCATACAACTATGACATGGATCCTGCTGATGAAAAAATTAAGAAGATCCCATGTTTGTATGGCTTTTAAGATTTGTGAAGTAGTAACCGTTTATATCCATTGGGTTTCCATAGTCGTGGACAGAAGCTGTCAAATCAACAACTGCTTGATGCACCAGCTTCCATGTTTTAACAGTCCTACAATGTTATTTTGCAAAGAAGCATCCTTAAATACAGTGATCTCCATCTTCTCATTCAGAAATTAATATTTTATTCTTGGATGGTTTAAATAAATAAGTACAAACCTCAGGAGAACTGATGAGTATAATGTGGGAGAGAGGAAAAACAAATCAATTAAGGAGCTGCCTGATAGAAGAGAGATGCCTCTAACATGAGTGAAATAGAATCTGAAACACTGATGGATCTTTTGAAACAGGAAGCTAACTTATTTCCCTTTGGCATCTGGAAAAAATTCTTTGTTGTTATTGATCATCATTCCTTGATAACCTGGGTAAAAATACAGCTTATTCCAATGTTAATTCTCTGGAAGCCAACGCCTTCAAAAGTCACATGATTATAAACTTGTCCTAGACTTCCATATTCTAGTGTCTTATGGAAGTTTTTTTCAGATTAAAACCAAATAGAGATCAAGTGTCCTTAATTCTCCCACTAAACACATACCCTTTAGTACCATCAAATCAAAACACAAAGTACATAACACTAAGCATATGAACCAGACAAAGAAAAGAACAAATTTCAAAGCTGGCCTTTAACCTCCTCTAGCCACATACATATACTACAAAAAACCTGATGTGCACCAACAGTTTAAATTTGATCTTTGAAACTTCTGACCTTGCTATATCACAAGTGAAAATCAATTGACTGCTCTAAAACTGCACTCCTTTAAATCTTCTGTTGCAGTTGGGAATGCTTGGACATCTAGTTAGTTACTCCTTCAGCTGCAAAAGAGGGTGGCAAGCTGGGGAAAAAGCATCATTTTCAGGAAACATTAGAAATTGTTCTGCTGGAAATGCTCACTCAACTGATAAGTACCTTTGAATATATCTATTTAGAACAACTATATTTACAAACTTACTCCACAGAAAAGTACACTAAGAACAAAAGCTCAAGATCCTCAGTCTGATGTAAACATCATTGCTTTTACTTTGCGTTTCTTTGTTCTTAGAAAGCACTGCTAATCCAAGATCAAGTTTGGTCCTTGTCTGTGACCTAAATAAGAGAGAAAAAATGCACCAGTCTTGAAAACATGAGTGGCCACCTAAGAGTTATGGTACAAAGTTACTATATAGCAAAAAGTCTACAGAGGAGAAAAAAAACCACTGTTTTTTCCTGTTTACACGGAAATTTTTAATCAATATTCCTAATTTTATATATTATATTCCAGTGCAATCTACTATGGTTTATAATTGCACTCACAAAATAGTAGTAATTTCAAATAATGAGATTAATTCCTAGAGTTATTAATGGTAGACTTCATTTTGCGATCCAGTCCTTAAGCACATCAAGTCTGCACTGAAGACTCTGCAGATATCTAGAGCATAGACGGCTGATGACTTGAGGTTTCACACAGAGTCAGTGTTTGTTTTGTTTGATCACATACACTAACAACCTTTTCTTGAAAAATCTGAGTGCTAGTTAATACAGAGTTCAGCAATGCCAATGTATTTGTGGCCTGCAGCCACAACCCCCTTGCAGATGTGCACAGGTCATGAAAGTGGGCTCTGAACATCTGGGCAGCTCAGGTCATGCTGTTGGTATTTTGTAACCAAGGCTGAAGTCTGCCTTGTCCCAACAAAGACAGCCATGAAAGCTCCCAATGACTATTGCTGTGCCACGTTTCCCATTTTCTCCCCTCTACAGTAAGACATCATGGACCTGTGATAGAATCAGGGTGCTGAACTGGATGGATCTCTCGTGTCAGTACATAGAGCCTTACATTGTCATTATTTCTTACAGACACAATCCCAGGTCTGCTGGTTTTAACCTTGTAAGTGACCTCCACACTGCAGTAAAATGGAATAGTCACATTTTGCTAGCACGAGCCATGTTTTATCCATACATAGAAAATCAGGTGCTGAAATCAAAACATAACAGATGTGCAGGATTTAGCAACTAGCCAAACTATGTTCCAGCCAACTCTCACAAATTTACTTTGAATTGTTTTGTACCCCTCATGTGTCTAGTTATTGGCAACAAAAATGTTATCAATATCCTGATGATGCTTCATTGAAGAACTGCATTTAATGGAAAGAACTTCATAAATTACAGACTTCTGAATATCCACTGAATACAACATTCAACACATCATGGTCTTGAAAGTATTCTGGAGTTAAGACATATCCATTTCAACACTCTTAAGAATGTACCTCAATGGTTCCCCTACATACATATTTACAAAATGTACATCTAACATTTTTCTGTGGTAAATACTTCACAATATACTTCCCACAATGTGCTTTAAACTCTGGCATCTCCAAAGTAAAGTCAAATTTTTTTCTTATTCCCTAAACTCAGCAAATTTCCATAATCCACTATTTTACCAGAAGTGGAGATGCTTGGAGAAGTATTTAAATGTCTCTGCAAAATGAAAGTTACAAAGTCACTTCAACAACAGGAAAAAAAAAAAGAAAAATATGTATCTCCTTCCTTTCTTGTCAATACAAAATATTAAAAAAACCCTGGGTTTTGATTTTTCATGTGCTACTATGACAATAAGCAAAGAATGAGCGTTAACACTTCATTCCCTTAAAAGGTGTAAACTTTCAGAAACTGTGGGGGCAGAAGAGCTAGAGAGGCACAACTACAAATGTGGTTAGGCCACTTAAAATACATACCTTATCTTTCCCCACAAAAGAAACGAAACAAACCCTCAGACTTAACAAGGCCAAGAAGAAAGATTTGAGCTTTAGTAATTTATTGTATATACTGTGATTATAAAATAAGAAGCCTCATTGAAGAATTACAACAAAACTGAGTTGCAGCAGTTTATTCAATGCAACTAATATACAGTTAAAAGATACTTAGAAAATAGTTGCTTTATTTTGCAATTAATGCTACCAAAGTGGCTTTAGAGTAATTTAAAAATGTAAATCAATGATTTAAAAATGTTTTTTAATCCATATCCATTCTATGTATTCATACATATTCATGGATGCCTTGAAAAATATCTGCCACAGGTCACCATTAAGAGACACATGTAAATCTTCTGAAGATGTTTATGAAAAGAGTAAATATTTTTGCCTTTACAGTGTACTGAGTGGGTAACATGCCAGTTTTCTTCTCCTCTAACTAATAAGGAGATAAGTTCAAAGAAATAATGTCAAAGAGCACAAAATTCTTGTGTGTGTATATATTAAAAGTTCATCAGAAATTAGAAAATAAAAGCTCTTCTTGGAGAGATACTACAGCTTTGGAAAATACAATTGATAATATAAAATACCAAACTTTTAAGGTATTTTCTGGACTAACAACATACTGTCAGAGAAACCACATGTTATGTTTAATATGTGAATTATAAATATTTTATTCTAAGATTAAAAAGATAATCAACCCCGTATTTATTGACCCATAGTATCTATCACATGGCATCCAGCCATTCAAAACCTCAAAGGCACAGAAGAGAACAACAGGGAGAGACTTGTGCATCCCTTTTCACCCAGCAAATACATTTTGTGGGGCTCGTGCTTCTAAGAGATACACAAAAATAATACGCTGCCCAGTGACATATTTGGAATTTATTACAGAAGCATAAGAGTGGCATTATAGGCCTACATATCTGTTATATCCAACAGATCTGCATATCCAGTTATCACATATTCTGGCTGAATAAGATGAAAGCATAACTGTTAGTAACTTGTTTTTTCTACTGCTCTGGCACAGATCAGAAATGCTGCGGCAGTCAGGAAGAAATGAAGCTGCACCTACTGAGAGGTCTAAAAGGGACACAGCATCACTGATGCTGTTCCAGCTACGACAACCTTCCTGAAGAACAAGGGGCTGTGGCATGTCTCATTAAGCTCTTTGTGTCCGATAATTTATCCTCATTCAAGAGGTACTGAACATCAGCATAGTGGAAGCAACCTTCTTTGATAGTACCATCTTGCAACTTGGCAGTAATTGTTCTGTAACTCTCAATGTGACTGGCACTGCAGTAGTAAATCTCTGATTGATCACAAAAATCAAGAAATTAAACCACAGTAAAAGACAGACTGTGAAAGTTAAGAATTATTAGAACCCCACATGCTTTATGGATGAGGCCTCTCTCCCCCTTTCCCACTTCCTCTCCCTTCCATCTTCTTTTTTTTCTGTGATGGACATGAGCAATTCAAAATAAGTTATACAGAAAAAATAAAAACGTTTTCTTTACTATACTGATTTTGTACATGTAGATACAAACGACCTTTGTGCATAAAACCTGCTAAGACATCTCCTTAACTGTGAACCATTTGTGTTCTACATAGGACACAGACAGAGGTTTATTCCTTTGCTCGTATGTGTCTGAGCTCACCCTGGGAGCAGCCCAGAGCCTTGCCAGGCCAGAGGCACCACGGAGGGCAGGCCACACTGGAGGAACCCCAGGAGCAGCTCAGCCACTTCTCCTGCAGCAGCACCACAAGACGGGGCACTACTTCTCGACTGCCTCCAGAGTTCCGGGCTAACTCAAGCTGGTAAAAAGCAGCTTGGCGAGGGATCTGGAAAAGTCAAGTTTCTTGCATTAAATGTGATGACTCCATTCCTGCAGTGCTCTTACGTTCATGCTCTGCGTTTAAAGAAGTGAAGTCACCTATGGAGGATGAGCAGCTAATCCTTAACCCTACTTTAAGCCAGATGTATAGTTCCTAAGGAGTGGAAGCAACACAAACACATCTCATGTAAATTCCTACTCTTACTTAGTTGGGTAGGATCAGTCAAGCAAATCTTTTACCTCTCCTGAAACAAGCAGTAACATTTCCACCAATTGTAAAAACAAAACCATAAAAACTCAGGCATTACACCTCAATGACTGTAAGACCCTCCTTATGAGCAAGATCTTTAACCAAGACCTCGGGAATCAGCACACCAGAAACAAGCAGCAGAAGATAGATCCCAAGACAATCGGGACTTCTTGCAAGACAGGTTGAATTAAAACAAACCATTTCAATGAGGAAAAAATTGGCTATTGCTTGAACAACCAATTCTAATTTGTTGTTAATAGCAGTTTTTCATCAAATAGTCATAAGAAATTACAACAAACTCCAAGCTGCGAACTGTAGATAATGGATCTACCCTTTCAGTTAACATAAGCAAAACAAATTTTTAAACTTTCCAGTAAGTGCACATAAAACATGAAGAAGATTCCATTGCTGCAGTGTTACTTCAGCTGTGAGAGAAACTTTGGGTTTAAGTGGATAATTCATATGCAGTATCAAATTCTTGACAAAATGACAGCATTTCTCCACCGTTTTCTACAATCTATCATTTAAAAAACTAGCACAGTAGATGAAGAACAGCCCACAGGATCACTTTTTTTGACTTGTGGCCACTACTGTATACACAAAGTTTAAATTTTCTTGGAATACGTGTCTTTGGGCTTACTTATTAGGTGATTAAACCTGACACATAGCTTAATGCAAGGCCACAGAGCATCAGCCAGTTGCTCCTGAAATTTGTTTCAGTTTGTAATTTCACCATATCTGTATAATTTAATGTCAAAGGCTTTCATTCTAAAAATAAAACCAAAAGTACTGAATCATCATTGGAAGTGAAGTATCACCTTGAGAATACTAGACACCAGTATAAAAAAATGCATATGTTTTTTGCAAGACACTGGAAGAATTAAAAAGATATATATTTTTTTTTCCACTCTATAAAACATATAAAACATACAAAAATGTGTCATTTGGAAGTACATAACTTTCAATACATTAACCTGTAATATTTTAATGGAAATCGGCTAAGTCACCTTCAAACACTATGTCAATGAGTAATGTCAAGGTGAAATACAGAGTGAAGAAAATGCATCAAACACTAGCAAAGTTCACACAAACTGTTTTGCCTACTTCTTAGTAAAACCCAGTAAAAAAGTTTTGATGTGACCAGCAATCGTGGCCCAAGCCTAGCCAGATTTACACAAATGGATTCAGCGGACCATCTATACCATCAGCTGTACCAGTAATTCCCTGGGGAAAGACAGAAACACTTGGTAGTTTGACTAGATACAATGTCCAATGGCAGAGAGCTTCAATATATTTGCACCTCACTTAATACAAAAACAAGTTATTAAATTTTATGAGAAAGAGACTCTTCCAAACTCAGCACAGATTAGTAGCTGTCTACTGACCGCCACCTGGTACATCTGACCTGCTGGCTAGCATACAGTTGTCCCAGGGAGCACTTGTATGGAATAGTTTCCACATCTCATCCAACAAACTTGTCATGCCAACCACAGCTCAGGATGACTTCAGTCCCAGACATCACTGCAAGAGTTCGCCAAAGGAGGTCAAGGGATTTGACTGCAGAGAGACCGACACAGTTTGCTTCCAGAAGAATATTGGAAACGAATGGGATACCCTACTGCTAATTACCGTGTTGAAGATGATAAGCAACGATGTTTCAATTGGTGGGAAACAGGTCAATAAGCCAAAGGAAAGTCATCACACTGAAAAAGAAGGCAACCTTACTATTTGCCGAAAGGGCTGTGCAAAGGATTTTCCAAAAACCACACTAACAAATCGCAGCAGGCACATATGAAGAGTGGTGCCATAAGATGTCACTGCACATTGAAACAAACCAGGGGAAATAAAAACCCAATGGCACCTTCTCTTGTGTCTTCCTTTACCCGTCTTGCTCACCAGTTTCTCCACATCTGTCCACCTCACTAACAAACACACTGTCCCTGGAAGAATCAAACTTGCAAACAGAAAAATTGTTATTCTCCTCATCCATAGAGGCTGGCAACACTACTGATTTTTTCATTTTCCATCTAGAAAAAAAGTCTCTAACATTTTTCAATAAAAGTTTCTACCCCATTAAAAAAAAAAAAAGGCAAAAAAGAAAAAAAAAATCAAAAAGAAAAAAACAGGTAGTCATAACCACAACCTCTAAAATGCATGGGAACAAATGACATTGAGGATACACAACCAGCCCAACAGTCACACTGCCAGTCCATTAGTACATTTCAAGGTCTTGATCTCTGAATTCCAAATCACTGGCCTACATAGAGATTGACTCCCTCTCCTCAGGGATGACATCGAGAATAAAAAGAATCCCACAAACAAGTGAATCCATTAAGATTTCCTTTTGTTTTTTTAAAGAAAAACGAACTTACCTTCCTTTTTTTGTAAAAGGATTTTTAATTTGTATTTTGGAAGAACCATGACACATATCAGCAGAAATAGTTGGCATTCATACTTAAGCTAACAATTGCAAATAGATTACACAACTTTTTTTTTTTTTTATCAAGACACCAGATCAAGATCCAGAAGGAAAAATGGAAGTACAACAAATGGCTGGATTTCAAACACCAGATCCAAAGGATATTGTATGGCATAAGTTATGAAGAAGACAAGCACGAAACAGAAGTTAACCCACAGTCAATAACACAGGCAGTTCACATAACAGTTTAAATTACTTAATACTCAACATTTCAGGTCAACTTGCAGCTATGTCCTTCCCAAATTCGTGCTAGCTATATTTAAATTATTTATTATTTTATGGTTTTTTCAGACATGGCTAGAAAATTCATTATAAGACAAAACTTGTCAAAAATGAACAACAATTTAGAAAAAAGACAGCTTGACCACATCTGAGTCCAAAAGAAGTAACAATTTTGGCATCTTAAATAAACTTTGCACTTGCACAGTTAAAGAATGTGTCTGATTTTTAAAATGTAAAAAGTATATCTTCAAGTGTTTTTCAAAAGCAGCTTTTGCGCAATGGCCATCACATGCCACCTGCCCAGAGGACCACTGTGCACGACGGACTACTGAGCCAACAAGTCAACATACTGAATGCAATTAAAGACAACCAAGAAGAGTAACGTGCAATCAGCACTCTTAGTCTCAGTCCAATGCCCAGCAAACAGAGCTTTTCTGGTCATTTCTTTGCGCCCATCGAAACGCATATCTCATTGTCCATCTTTGATCAAACACAGCAACACACCAAGAGCAAGCATTGGCCACAGCACAGTCTATAGGCCCAACTCCACATGACCAACAGAACTTTCTCCAAAGACAAAGCAAGTTTTTGGCAATCCCTTGAGACGCAGACTGGTCCCTAAATTTCTCTACTTTGAGAGATGATTCCTTCAAAATTGGCTTGAGCCACATTATGAAGATGGGGAAAATTGCTAAAGCAATTGACCATGATTTATCTGTCTCAGGAATACAGGCCTTCGGTCTTCTTTCTAGTCTATCAGTTCAGCACCTCTGCTTGACAGTCAACTTGCTTAAAATACAAGCCCACCTGGGGCACCTTCCACTGACTTCTAGAGGGTCTGTTCACTAAAGGCATCACAGATGTAACTCCATTAACGAGAGATACATGTACACCAGCTGTGCAGTAAGACATCTTCTGTCAAGCATCCTGAAGGCTTTCTGTCTCCCTTCAACCTCAAGAGTTCCAGCCTCTGGATACATTTTTTTTTTATAGATCACTGTCTGGATGCATATTAACTATGAGATAAGAGAATTTTTGGTTTTGGGAGGCCACTTCTTTACCCAAAAGGCAAGAACAGCTCCTAAACAACAACAGCTTTTCACTTCCAGGGATGACTTCTTGTAAAAATAAAAACAAGGAAGTTCAATCCAAGAGAACCATGATGCTTTTCAGTTTAAGGGCAAGGATGTGAAATTGCCACACATAAGACAGGATATTCAAAGTTCGGCTGTCACCTTGTTCCCTTCCTCACCCCAAGACCTCCCTCTCCCGTCAGCACAAGCTTTGACCACCTCCCGAGTGACGAGTGAAGGATGGCGTGTCAGACCCTTAACTTTCAATCTTTTTGGCTTCCCTTGCAACCTCAACCATATCGTTAGAGCACGAAGAGCCGAGGAGTTTAAATTTTAATATTTTGCATCGCCGCAGCTCGCTGCACGGCCAAGGCACACGATGGTGGCACAGGACTTTGGCATGGACACAAACCCAAGAGGAAAGCCCCTCAGCCCTGCCCCCCGGCCCGGACAGAGGCTTTGCACACATTTTTGCACAGCGCCGGGCTCGCACTTCGGCGTGCTCACTGCGGGGCTGTCAGCGCCGCTCGCCTCATCCAGCACCCCCCTTCTCCTCCCGGAGTCAAAGTGTGGTGCGAACGTGGGGAAAGGACCGGGGGGAGCGCAGGCCACGGTGAGACTTTGCCGTCTCCTCCGTTCAGTCACATTTCCGTCCTCCTCCAGCAAAACTGGGGA